>JAPQRQ010000006.1:133103-154382 GCA_037367365.1 Apogon talboti
TATATATATGAAGGACAAGGAATTGGACGGGGTCAACAGCCAGAGAGAAGAAGAGCAAGAGGAGTGAGACTGCGCGGTGGAGGAGTTGGGAGGCCAAACAGTGGAAGAGGCAGAAGAGGCCGAGGACGTATGCACATTCCTGATGAGATAAGAGCCACACTCGTACTTGGCTTACCATGGCCGAGGCTGGTCGAAGGGTGCAGCCAAATGTTGGGACAACATCTGTTTCCTCAATCATTCAGACTTTTGGTCGACAGAACAGGTATGTAGTCTAACAATAGGCACTGTGCTTATGCTTTATGTAATGCTTCATACAATATTACAGTATTCCACTTTACACTTTTACAATATACACTAAGTATACTTTATACAGTGACATTTTATCTTACTCAGTTTTGTGTTTTGCATTACTCATAGGACTACAGGACAGCTCCACAGGGGTGGCAGAGGACCCCTTTTCACACCTGAACAGGAGGAGGCTATGTGCTCTAAAAGATTCTTTGCACGCTGCATTGCAAAAGAAGACATTTGTTGTGACGTAGATGAGAATTTGTGGCCCAACAGACAGCAACGTCAGGAGGTGTAGTAAGACTGCGCTGTAATTCCTACAGCACTGCATGTACAGTCTTCTGTAAGGAGCATGTCCTACGTTCACATTTCTACTTTGGTTTTTTTCTTTGTGTAACGTAGTGCTGTCTTTTCTGTATCGCAATGACATGGTCTGTCAACAAATTACAGTAAAAACAGTAAGAGTGTAAATGTGTCTCCTGTCCAATCCCCCACATACACTAAGGTGTAACTTACAATTTACAATAATTGTCATCCAAACTTTAGCCATAGTTTACAGCAGAACATCCTCCAGAGTACACTGTCATGTTGACAACATGACTAAGCCGTCTGTCTGTCTGTCCTATCCAAACACAATGACACAAGGACTTGTCATTCTGACGGCACTAACATGTTCATTGACACAGATATTTACTTTTGAGAGATGCACTAAGGCTTTTGAGCAACAGACTGGGTTTCACAGGTAGTCCATGGTGTTTGGCTATTCGTACGAACTGTTTTGAGAAATGCACTTACTGTTTTGCAAATGTCGAGGATGATTCGAGAAATGCACCAAAGCGACTGAGAAAAACTGTAAATAAAAGTCTACTAGCATATTTGTAGTGTTTTTATTTTAGTAAAGTCTTCCATGGCTACTGAACAAAGTGACAAACTGCTGTCCCTGTGTTCATAAAAACTTATAGAAGTTTTTTATCCAATATTGATCACAATTGTAATTTAACACCATAGCTAAAGCCCTATGTTTCATTTAGTATCAATTTCTTATGAGAACAGCATGTTTTGTACCTTTGCGTAAAGTGAAAAAAAAATGATGCTCATTTTGAGTCCCTGTGTCACACGGCAGTAATTTAAGTATTTTTAGCCAAATATTTTATTTCTGTAAATTTTAACATGTCGCGTGAAAGTACTTACAGAGACCTATTCACACATGTACTAAACATGTAGATAAGTTATTTATTTTTCAATATAGAGCTTATTGAACATGAAATGTGTCCCCGTGTCACTGCTTGATCTGGCCCATCAGTTAATTATGTCTCATCTACCCTGTACACTTTTGTGTTTACTGAGCATAAAATAGCTGCATTTTGTATTTATCTGTTTGAGTGTTTAATGTCAAAAAGTGGCTTTTCTACTCCCTTAGATGTACTAACTGTGTATAAATTAATATAAATAATTAAATATAAATACAAATGTTGTTCATTGTAATGACATTTCTATAAGAAACCCATTCTGCAGAGGCTGGACATTCATGTCTGCCTACCTGTAGGAGATAAGGAAGTAACAGGAATCCAGAGGAAGGTTCTTTGGGCGAGACCAAGTCAGGGTGATGGCACCGGAGAAGTCAGGAGTCCACTGGAGATTCTGGACTTTGTAGACCAGAGTGTCCACTTGGAGAACAAGTGCAATAAAGACACACAAAGATTGGCAACAGATTTGCTTTATATGCGACATACAGCCAGCAGGTGGCAGCACTGCACCGTTTCGAAACTGAGGAACATCCAGTTGAGGGACTTACAGGTGCAGTCGTCCTCATCACTGTGGTCAGAGCAGTCCAGGAACGTGTCGCACCTCTCACTGTCCAACACACAGGCCTCACCATCTGCACAGCGGGTCCCATTTACACAGAACAGGGGCCCACGAGTGGCTGGAGACCACACAGTCTCAGATTAGCAGATAGCTTGGTTTTATGTTCTTTCAATGCAGAAATGTCACGTTTCTTGTAATTTGCACTAACAAAATATTTCAGTGAATATTAAAATAACAAAAAAAAAAGTGTTTAACCAAAGCTGTAGGCTGCTATGATGGCTGAGGTGTTTTACAAATATGTAACTGGATCCTGGTCAAGTTCTGGCTTTGGGTCTTTTCTTGGACTTGTGACAAGATCTGCTGGTGAGAGGACCATTTGTTTTTTAGAAGAAAAAAGAAACCAGCATAACCAAACTTTAACTTAGTTGCATCATTAGATGAGAAAATATCCAAATAAGTTACGCCATATTCTTTTGCATCACACTCTATATGTGTTGAGCCAAACTGTGCTGCTTTGAGCTGCATGGGAAAAAAAGAGGTGATTCATTGAATCTTGTTTGTAGTACATACTGCATGTATCTTTACTACCTTGAATTACTGCCATTATATGAAGCTTGCATCATATCTGTATTAGTGAATCCTTAGGAATATTAAAAAAAAAACCAAAAAAAAAACTTGTGATTTAAAATATTTAGCTATTAGTACTTCATTGTGTCAATAAAACGTGACTAGCACTTAATTTAGTATCTGGTGAAGACATTTAATTTCCAGGTATATTTATGAATCAATGTGATGTCATTTGATTCTGTTTTGTTCCGTTTTGTTTAGAAAATGAAAGAACAAACCAGAGACCAGAGGAAACTGAATGGTTGTCCTAATGCAGGACCATTTCTGTTTTGTCATCACCCATGATTCCTTTTTACTGTCTGTTCTGTACGATGTGCAGAAACTCACGGCAGTGAGCTTCATCTGACCCATCCTGGCAGTTGACCTGGCCATCACAGCGCTGCCAGTCTGGGATGCAGTGTGCAGGTCGACGGCAAAGGAACTGGCCCCGACTGCAACGGCCCGGAGATGGAGGAGGCGCAGGGGCGAGCGTGGGTGCTGGTGCTGCTGTTGTATTCACTGTTGGACAATTACAGCATGTTAGTGTGAATATGGACATTTGGATTTGCTCCTGTATGTTTTTCACTTTTGGTCTTTTCACCACCTACAAGTAATAGCATTCACACTGAGCTGAGTCTTCTCTATGATTTTTTCTTACCAGTCTGGTCATATTTCTAAATCTATGTTACAAATGTACACTGTCACGAACCTGTGCTGTGTTATTATTGTGAGCCGCAATATGCTAAATAGGTGAATGACAATGATGAAATGACAAATGTAAAACCTCAACATTAGCCACTGAAAGGAAACTATCACAAAACATCAGTTACCTGTAAGACCTGTAGCCTGTGTACAGAGCCAAGGCTTACACAGCATTAAATGTAGTCTGGTCACATGTCATTTTCTGCTTTACTTCATTTTAGTATTGTCAAGTACTACAGAAACCCACTGTCTATGTGCAGCTCGCAGTGTGCATTACTTGCATCACTCTCTCTCCAAACAACTTTGTACTATCTTCTATTCTATTCTGCAGACAGAAGCCTTCTCTTGCTTAAAACTCTACCACTTTACTCTCGCAGAACAACGGTAGTGTAGCCCAGACGAGGCTGACAACTACAGTTCCAACAGGAGGAAACTGGATAATGGGACGGAACAAGATTCATTGTTATGGGAATGTGATGGGAAAAGACTTTTTTTTTTTAATGCTGACTTGGAATTGAGGCAGAACAGTGTGTTTTGTGGGAGGTGTGATGGAACAAGAGCAAAAACATACACAGAGGTAAAAGCACCACGTTATGTACACAGTTAGTGCCTAAAGTGCCTGTATGCCCACACTAAATATGTAGATAGTGTTTTTTAAGGAAAATGTTATATCATACTTTGTCTTTAAATCACCATAACTGTGAACCGTGGAGAATCACTGCCACTAGATTCCATTGTATACATCAATGAGAAGTTCAGCTGCTGCTTTAGTGATCCCTTCACGGCTCAAGTAAGAAGGGAGTATTATTATGGCAGTTTTTCAGTGATCTGTGTTGATCAAAAACAGGCACTATGGGCAAACAGAAACCCAGTGGAGAGGACTCCAACAGAGATGATGCTGTTCGAAGCCAGCCGATGCCACTCTGACGCAACATTATGAGTTTAATCTAATTGACTCAACTTTCATTTAACTGCAGAATATGTGACGGTAAAGGTTTCATCTGCAATATAACTGAGACAAAGGGCTGTACCTGTTGGACATCCGAGCTCATCGCTGCCATCAGGACAGTCAGCGTAGCCGTCACACACCCAGGTATTGATGATACAAGCTCCAGAGCCGCAGTGAAAGCGGTTGGGGGCACACGTCGAGGGTCCAGGGGCCACAGTGTGAGGAGTGACTCCTCCTTTATTTGAGATGATTCAAAAAATGTGGTTTCAGCAGATGAATCATGTCAACGGCAACGTCTGCTTAGGAGTCCTTTAGCTTTAAACAAGTGCAGTGTGTTCACCTGTACACTGGGCCTCATCAGACCAGTCTCCACAGTCGTTCTCTCTGTCACACTTCCACCAGGTGGGAATACAGCGGCCGTTCTTACACTCATACTGAAAATACCTGGAACAGCCTGGAACCTCAGTGGGAGCAGCTGGAACACACGGAGGATGAGGTCACATTAGATACAGCTCATACGTCACACCAAGCAGTAGAATCAATGAGCCTGTTTACATGTACACTAACACTCCAATCATTATCCAATTTCTGCAGTTATCAGATTATTAGTGATCATATAAACAGTATAATCTGATATGCTTTATCAGAAAACAGCAGTAATCAGATTATAAGAAATCAGATCAATCCATCTGGATTTCTCCTCAATCTTCTGGTGTCTTCATGCATGCATACAGGTTAATCTGATTTATTTTGGGGATGCTTTATTGGGGCGACTGTGGCTCAGTTGGTACAGCGGGTCGTCCAATGACCGAAGGGTCGGCGGTTCGAATCCTGGCTCCAACAGTCCACATGTCGAAGTATCCTTGAGCAAGACACTGCACCCAGTGGAGCCTGGCAGCAGCCGCCCACTGGTGTGAATGTGTGCAGTGTAAAGCACCATTACAGTGCAAAAAAGCACTATATAAGTGTACTCCATTTACCATTTCTTTTACATCTGTGCAAAAAAAATGAAAATATTAGAAAATGGAATTTACACAGTAAAAAGTGAGTGGAAGGAAGATTGAATCTACCAACACTATGTATGTACGTACTCCAAAAGAAATCTGATAACGGACTGGAGCATCTAAACAGTGTTTTTGATTATTGCATTTCTTAAAGATCTTAAGATCTAATTATTACGATCTAATATTACGATGTTCATGGTTATGTAAACAGGCTCAATGGAACAGTGTCTTTGTTTATCTAATACATGTATATGTGTATGACACTATACATTAACACCATAGATGGTTTCACGGTTAACACCTTTACTGTAAACACACATTCATTGCTCCCCCTCACCACAGTTGGCTTCATCAGAGTAATCCCCGCAGTCATCCATGCCGTCACACTTCCATTCAAGGCTCACGCATACCCCATTGGCACACTGGAAGGTGTAGGCATCACAAACTTTGCTGAACTCAGACGGTGTGGCTGGGAAAACAACAGAAGGAAAGGCTAGTGGGTAAAATTAAATCTGAATTAGGATTGGCAGACGAGCCCTCAGACAGAAAGAGGAACAGGACCAGACCAGATCCAGTGAGAGGCACTCAGCTCCAGTGGAAGAAAACGAACGACAAACAATAAACACTGCAGTTACTGATTGTTGCTGTGGAAACGGTGTCAACACTGGCTGTTGACAGACAGGAATGCTTTACTGATTTACCTTTTAAATGGGACTGTGCAAATGCAGACCAATCAAAACATCTGCAGTATGTAAAGGGGTGATGACTGAAACTGAGGAAATCCTGGTCTTCACTTGAAATGACATTTTCACTTTCAGGCTTTGAGGTACGTATGTACTACCTCACAGCCTGAGTCAAAACCTGTCTATGGATGGACAGGGTCCCACTCTGTTCTAGAGATTATTGTCAGTGATGATCGGCTGCTATAACACACAGGAACAGCATACACTAATATAAACCAATATGTTTCTCCACAGCTGTAGCTTGTCTTTACCTGGAATGACTAATGAGTGACTGAAATCTTCTTTTTTTTTTACATGGCTATTCCGGTTTTGTTTTTATATTATTGTGTCACTGTATTTGATTTTGCGGCTTTTTTGAAAGACTATTTTAAATGGCCTATTCTTGATAATTGCTATGTTAATAAAACCATTATCACTATCATCAATTTTAACCTGACCCCTTTTGCTTATGAAAATTCTTAATTATGAGACATAAAGTTAGAGTTGACTTTGCTGGGATTATTAACTGTCACTGATCACTTTATCACAATATATTTCAGCTCCAGTCTAGGTAGTCTAATATTGAGTGGAATCTCTATAACAGGTTTTCATTTCTATGAAAATGAACCAACAAATAAACCTTTACAGATAAAACAAGCAGCAAAGACATCAACTATAAAACTGGACCAAATAACTGACCATTGCAACATTAGTAAGCTGTTTTCCAGAAGGTGCAGGAAGCCTGACAGAACCACCAAACCTGTTGCATTAGTGTCTACATGTGCTTATAAAAATCCTTTTTATGTTATTAATGTTTTGTTTTCAAAGATTACAAGTGTTAGGAAAATGAGATGTACTAGCTGATGCACTCTGACATAAAGGTTCTAGTTGTGGATGGCATCTTTTATGATTCGGGGACCCACGTTCTCCAAAGGTCATCAGGTCAAAAGCAAAGGAAACATAGTGTCCAAAATAGGCTCCCACACAAATGTTCAATGTCATGTGAGCTTATTTAACAACCAAATTTACATATATTTTCATCACTGCAGTCGCAAAGTGAAAATTGCAACTGCACAACTGTGTTTGTACATAAAGTAAGTAGAGCTATAACTGGCTGTTTACACTTAATACACATTGTTATGTGAAAACAGTGTTTCAGTTCTAAAGAGAGTTCTGTCTTGATATTTTAGTACTGATATATCTCAACTTTGGGTTTGAACACATTCAGGGCCATATTTGTACTGTATCTTGCCTGTAAGTGACAATGTAATCTAATATCTTTCAGTCAGACAAATAAGAAGCTTTTTTTTTTTAACTGCAGTTTAACCACACATACTGTGACCCACTTGGAACACGTCTCTGACCCCTTTTTGGGTCACAACCCACCAGTTGAGAACATGGGTGCTTCTTACCACATCCTGCATACTCTGCATCTTCATCGGATCCGTCTTCACAGTGTTTGACTCCATCACAAACCAGTGACTGAAACAGACACTGGGCTCTGTTCTTACACACAAACTCCATGTAGCGGGTGCACAGGGGATCTGTGGGCCACAGGAGACATCGACCATTTCTTAGGCCATCACCATCTATTTAGATACAAATGTTCACTACCAACTGTATATTTAATGATCCTCAGCTGACATCGCTCACCACAGTTGTGCTCATCAGCACCGTCTGGACACTCTTGGATACCATTGCAGTGGGCTGTGATGGGCAGGCATGTGTCATTGGAGCAGAGGAAGCCTTTACACCGAGTTCCCTCTGGAAACACACAGCACAGTATGAATGCAAGTATTACTGCACATTTAATGAACCTAAGACCAACATTTAACTGAAGAAACAAGACAGAGGAAACTGCGTCTGAAATATGATATGACATTATGACTTGTTAGCACATACAAAGTCATAATTCAGAAGTTAAAAGGACTTCAACTGTCATGCATTCTCGTCATTAGTCACATGTGCTGGTCATGCTATGATGTATTGGTCAAGTACAATCAGTTGGATGATGTTGACCAATGTTTTGGACATACTTTAGTGTGTACTACCCTGGTACATCTGGCCACTGACATGTAAAGATGATGGTCATGTTGATTATCACTATGAAAGTGCAACTGTCAGTGGATGACATGCATCAGTAAACATTTGGTCCTTAGCTAATGTGTTAGAAGAAGGCAAAAATAACATTTGTAAGAATGTGACCAAATCCAACACAGGCTAGATGACTGGGTCAGAGTATCTGTAAAACTACAGGTTGTTTGAGTGTTCCTGTTCTGCTGTAGTTAGTACCCACCAAAGTGGTCTAAGGAACGACAAACACACTGTTGAGTACCTGTGAGTACATAATATTACTATTCCCTGCCTAATATTCTGAAGGTCCTGCTTTTGCTGCCAAAACCTCTTTACTTTTTTGCCTTGTAATTACTTCTTTTGTATAATTTATTTCTTTTGTATTCTATGCATTGCCTTTTTATCTACCGTTGTACAGTGTCCTTGGGTGCTATGAAAGGTGTTTATAAATAAAATTATTATTATTATTAAAACAGGTCTGACCTGGATTTACAGACTGCATTACCTGGATTTATTCTTTTAAACCAAAATAATGTTAAATGATATCTATGTTCCTGTGTGGTGTGTACTACAATTCTATTTAGAGGTCCACACTCTTCTCCTAGTAGAACTGCAGTATCTCGATCTGTCTCACAAGATTTCTTGATAAAATAATAAATATAAAACATACCTCAAACACAGATATGACCTTGTTATCACTTTGATATTTCTTTCCAAACAATTGTTTTTAAAACAGAAGCATGGTGTCCTAATGTGGAAAACATAGCATTAATAACGTTCATCTCTTTGGGAGTTCTGCAGGTATTTTATAATGCCAAATTATATCCTTTTTACAAACAGCTAAAACCAATATTTAAAATCATATATTAGCTACTGAATACAACCTTACACAGAAAAAAAGAACAACATTGCCAAAGGGTTGATTTGAATGCATGCCAAGTTTGATCTCTTTGTCATTTACCCATCATATCAAATGAATCTTTGAGCACATACTTATAAACAGCGTTCACACCACCATGCCCGTATATGTAATACAGGGCCAAATGATCTTTAACAGCTGTCCTCATATCTGACGTTGGCACCAACACCAACACATCATGGGCTTTATGTGCTGTGATGACTTTTTTGGTTGCTGTCATTTAACTAAAATCTATGCATTAAGCATTTATGGCCCTACATTGTTGTAACTTTTAGGAAAAAGGTCAAATGAAACACTAAGTCTGGTCATTGATGGAGGCAACACACCATTTACAATTTTGCAATTAATAGACAACTTTTAAGCAGCTTATTTCTTGAGAAAAAAAAAACATGTCTCTTTGGGTTTTGTGTTATCTTCTCTCTACAGAATGGTAGAGAAATATCACCAGTTTTCCTGTATCTTCAGCTTAGGTGCTGTGACTAAGTCATAGAATAATAGGGGAAGCTGCATTCAACAGGGGATGTTGCTTAGTTACCTCTTTTGCCACCATACATTCATGAAATAAAGGATGTGCCTACCACAGTGCTGAGGGTCTTCATCTGAGCCATCCTGACAGTCGTCATCACCGTCACACTTCCATCGCTGTGGGATGCAGTGACCAGTGTGACACTGAAAACTACTGGCTTCACATGTATGATGGCCCACTGGAAATACACACAGAGCATTTAAAAGGCTGAGGAGGCTGAACAGGCACAGAGGTGGCACACAGGCTTTTAAGGGAAGGGTAAATCATTACCTAGGCGACAGCAATTTGCATTTCAGTCAGTAAGTAAATATTTATGTTGTTATGATGTAGTGATTAACACAGTCAGCACCTGTGCAGTTGGCCTCATCGGACCAGTCTCTGCAGTCATTGTCTCCATCACAGCGCCAGGCCTCACGGATACAAACGCCTCGTGCACATGTGAACTCCCCGGGGCCACACTGGTGAGACTCTGCAAAACACAGACAAGGAATCTCCAGGAATTTGCTGGTTTTACGTCACTAGCGACCTAAATAAGTGCTGTGTCCATGCTTCCAGTTCGATGCCAGCAGGTGCCCATAGCATCATGTCAAATATACGGACATGACAGTCAGAGGGATATTCACATACACTATAACTCTGTCTCATATAACTTTAACTATGTTTCAAAAAATTCAAAAATTTTGTTACAAAGAGATGAATCCATATAGTTCTGGAAAAAAAATTAAAACACCACACAAGATTTAATCAAAAATATCTAGAAAATAATCAAGAGGAACAGGCATAGAGTTGAGCTGCTGCATTTTAACACAAAGGGTGAAATAAAACTTCACAGCTATATAAAAAGAATAAGAATCCCCAAATACTCATTCTGAACTCAATTGGCTTTGTGTTGCTGAAAAATAAATATCAACTTGTCATCCTCACATTATTCCTCCTCTAGAAAACACCGCATTATTTGTCATTTTCTCTAAACAAATGCAATAGAAGGCAATTCTTTATTTCATTTCCAGTATATGTGGAGCACAGTGGTATCTGACTCAAAGGGTCAGGTTCCTGAAGTTCAGCTGAAGGTCCGACTCCTATACAATTAGATTCCAATTCATTTATATCCTTTACTTGACTATGACCAATGTCTTCATTATTTTATCACACACAGAAACATAAATACATACAGGCAGACACAACAACCCATCTTACCACAATGCTCTTCGTCACTGTTGTCCCCACAGTCGTCTTCATGGTCACATTTAAAGGCCAGTGGGATGCAAGAGCCTGAGGCCACACAGCGGAACTGGTTGGTCGGGTCACAGGTCGTGGTGGCTAAAAGTGTACGGGACACAGAAATCAGAGTGAACAAACCTTTTTTTCTCTCAGTGTGAGCCCATTATTTATACAGAGACCAAGTACTTACGGCACTCCTGCTCATCGCTCATGTCTCCACAGTCGTTGTCACTGTCACACTTCCAGATACTACTGATGCAGCGTCCGTTGGAACAGCGGTACTGGTTTGGCAAACAGCTGTGCTCTAATTGGTGAAAAAGAGAGACGTGACACCACTAATTCATCAGATAGTGTTCCAGAGATTAGAGTCCTGTGGTCTTGATGCAGGAGATCAATCTCCCACTCGAAGTGGGTGGTACTTTCACTGGAGGAGAACTCAACTAATTACATGAAAGTCCGTATATGACTTCCTATCAGTGCTCCCTAGTAACTATACTGATATCTCTAATCATTTCCATGTTATAAGTCATCAAAATATGGACCAGTATAAGGATATAATAATAATAATAATAATAATGTAGAAAATTCAAAAATCTACATATCTAAAAACTGTGAACAAACTTCGTAGACACTGTCCCAAGGAAGCTACATAATATGAAATTTGAAATGAATCCGACCAGTAGTTTTGTCAGAGAAGATGTTTGAAGAAATTACTAAGAAAGATGATGCCGACAACGCCGGACACAGTGCCTTTACTGCAGCTCATGGCCTATCGGCTGGCGAGATAATGACAAAATGCATAATAGCATCAGACAACTTGGAATGTGTTTCAAATTTTAATATCAGTAAAAATAATACTGTAGCAAATAAAATTAGTTTTGAAATAAAATCACACATGGTTGATATAGCAGAAATCCTGACAGTATACTAGTACTAGTATTCAGTAGAAAAACTGCTTGGTTGGCCAGTGTAAAATCCAAGTTGAGAGTCATTTTTCAATCTGGGAACCATGTACTTTGTAAATTTTGGTTAATAATGTTTCATTTATAGGTTTCTTTGTTCAATTGAATGTCTTAATGAAACTATTTTATATTTTGACTTGCAGCATTATTATTCATAAACATCATTATCTTCATTCAAACTTTTTCAGGGTATTAGAAACTCTATTTTCATGTTTAAACTGGCATCCAAAAGTAAAAAAAACCAAAACATTATTTTGACACAAAACTCACATAAGTTTGGAATGACATGCAATAGTATGAAAACTTTAGCTAATTTACCAAAGATGTATGGGACTATTCATCTAAGAGTTTTGAACTATACAAAAACTACCAACATCCAACAGACACATTTCCTACTACCATCTGACAATAAAGTTTATTACAATCTATTCTAACATACTAGAAAGCCCACATTTTTTTGTGCTTGCATTTCTACAAGAAATGCTATTTACAGCATACAGTATTTGTTAGCCTGTCTGAAAAATGGCAGATTTAGCAAGTTTCAATTGAGAACCACTGTCCCACTTTAAATGTTTCTGTCACTTTGTCTGATTTTTATCCACCCGACACTATGAAAAAATAAAAATTCAAAATGATGATGTGCTTTGTCTCACCAGTCTTGACACAAGTATAGTTTTGGAGCTGGTATCCCAGGGGACACTGGCACTGCAGGTCTCCGTTGGGCATGGTTACAGTAGGGGCGCCGTCTGGACAAACACATGTGTGCCGGTGTCCAGGCTGAGGCAGACAGAGCAGGCTGCAGGGCTGGTCCACACAGGCATTACGCCCTGAAAATATGAGTCCAACATTAACTGTCAGAACAAGGTCTCAGCTCTAGGGACCAGAGATCATATTATAACTGAAACTGTCTCATTTCTCATAATGGTGGCTAAAATTCAACCAAGATAAATATAATGTCTAAAAATCAGAAAAATGTACTTTTATAGTGTGGCAATAGTGTGATCAAATTTAACATGTAACTGACACCAAGGTATCTAGATACTGTATATGCCTGAAAAATATAGGCAATACAAACTACAGGTTAATCAACTCGAATTGCTTATGGCTCGGTCACAAATGCCGTTAGAACGGCTACGAACACCGTGTAAACGATTTATGGACCATTTCGTACGACCATCTCAAGGCAGCCTTATAAGAATGGAGAATTGGTAGACCATTCCTAAGTTTGTAGCCAGGTGGATGATGGATGACAAGACTGTCTCCGAACACGCTACAAAATCCCCTTTCGTAGGGCGCCCTAACAAATGTGTTAGGAACAACCTAAGAACAACACACAATGTTCGTGGATCAGGAGGCCATTCCAGAACCCCATGTTAGTGCAGCAGCCACAAGTAGATCGCAAGAACACATTACGTTTTCTTTAAGGGCCCCTTACGACGTTCACACGAACAGATGTACAGACAGATTTGCACAGTGTTATTAAGGTGGATGTGAGGTGTTCGTAATAGGCAGTACTACGTCATTCATTCAGCATTCGTGGCATTCTTAGAGGGGGTTGTATACAAATTGTCAAGATGGAGTGAATGACTGGACTCAAACACACCGTGCTAAAGGGAAAGTGTTTTATTAACAGAAAAAAAAACATGAAGAAACAACACAAAACCTAGAGGGAGATGATGCAGAGTGCACAGGGTGACGAGAATCAGGGTGATGGAGAGAATGTCCGGGTTATGGCAGAGAGGAATGAAATGAGAGTCTGGTTCAGTCTGTGGAGGGACGTGGTGGCCAGGTTTTATTGAGAACTTATTGTTTTTTAAATAAAGTTGTTGTTTCACTTTAAACGTCTTACCTTGTACCTTTATTTCTATAATAGCATTTACAATGAAAGATAATTATGGAGCCCCAGAAGGGCTGTTTTCCCCGCATAGGAGTGTGTACTTCAGCACCATGGACAGCGCACAATCCTAAACATAAAACACTCAACTTACAATCACAGTACTTCACATATCAATGTTACTCAAGCTTCTACTAAATTACTTTATTCTGTTACCTACAGAAAAATAACCAGAGGGTAATAATGAGTAAGGTCTTAGGCTCAGAGTCTGGTACTGTCCGTAGGAGCGCCGCTTCTGTATCCATGGCCGCACCCAGCATGTTCTTATGCTGCTGCCGGACCAAAACAGCACCACAACTGCTAGATCTTCCTCTTTGTCTTGCAGCTGTAGCTGAGGACGTATCAGTCTTGTGCTCATTATTGCAATCTCGAATGCGATGATCACAACACGTTTATACGTTTACACGTTTATATACCGATCCAAAAAAGTATAAGATCTACCTACCAACGACTTGAGAGTGCCATGAGTAACACACAGAGGTGCCATATAGCCACCTTACGACAAAAAAAAATTCATGGAGTGGCCGTAGGTATGACGTAGGAAGGTTCCAACGCACCCTTACGAAGAAACGTGAGAACTCTACGATCACCGTACGACACAAAATCATGTCATTTTCTCACGGACGCCTCTAGTTGCTCTTGCGATTTGAACGGCAGCCATACCAACTTCGTAAGACGAACGGATGTTTACAAACTCTAGATTTCATATGAACTGGGAGATTCATACAAACTCATTGTTCGTAAGCAGCTTTGTGACTGAGGCTTTAAAGGAATTCCTATTTTCCTGAATTGAAGCTTTGTTTCCTTAATTTGGCTGCTGCTAAACATTGGTTCCACTGTTGTGTTTCACATGGACGCTTATTGTGATGCACATGATGCCAGGATCAACACAAACAACACGAAGCTTAGCTCAGAGGAGACAAGGACAAAAAGACAGAAAATATCTATATGCTTACTTTTCTTCATTGGAACCGTCACTTACTCCTTTCAAGTTTTAAGCTTTCATGCAAACATTAAAAACATTTGGCTTGCAGTTGAATGTTAGTTCCATCTTAAGTTGATAAATTAGCAGTTGGATACAAATGTGTTGAAGAATGCAGTGCACATATTGTTTGTAGATGTCATTTGACTTGTTTGTTGTTGTTTATATCTATATATAGATATTTTTATATATACTTATATACTGTTGTTTCCATAATGATCTTTTTGATATATCCTTTTACTTGATACTTTTTGTGGTTCTTGTTTCAGCTGGTTCTGGAATAAAGGACAAGGTGTTTGTCATATTCAGAAAACTAGGGGAAACCGAAACTAGTGCTTAATATTATGCAAATATTAAAGAATATATTTAGAAGGTTCCTATGCCTTCAAATCTGTCCCATTCTGTTCCTCACCTCTGTTCTTCCCTTTATAAAAGATCTTGAGGTCCATGACTCCTGTCAGCCTGCCAACAATCAGCTCATTACTCTGGGAGCCGGCTTTTGGAGCTTTGAAGATGCCCATTCTCGACCAGTCGTCCCAGTACAAATCATTCTGGCAACAAAATACAAGTTAGCATGAGAAGCCTCCTCTTACTGAGGACTGCAGAGGTAAAAGGTTTATTTCTGTTGCAGGTTATATATGAGATAAAATTTAAAAAAAAAACTACATAGATATTTGGCCTCACTTTGAAGACAGCTATGGCGTATGGATGTGGCAGCCCTTCCATGAGAATGCTACGCTGGCCTCCAGAGAAGTCAGCCCTCTCGATGCGGTCACTGTAGGCTTCAGTCCAGTAAAGCCAGCTGTCATCAGCTGTGATCCCATTGGGCCAGCGGACGCCTTCTGACACAATGCAGGACACGTTGGTCCCGTCCATGTAGCTGCGGTAAACGCCAGCTGCTCGGTCGCCCCAGTCGGTCCAAAACATCAGACTGCAGGTAGAGGTGACAGGATCAGTTCAACTCAAAGTAAAGTTTTCAATATTGCACTGTTTACTTGTTGATATGGGAAACAGTGAGACATGTGGGAGGGTCAAAAAGTTGTCAGACAAATGTCAAAGACAAAGACTATGTCAAAGACAGGTTCAGCAATTCTACAAAGACGGAATCTACCGACGGAAACATAGATTGCAAAAGTGTTTAGACTCTAATGGACCTTATATAGAAAAATGATTTTGTTGTTTTGATAAATAAAGTTTTTATTACATTTGTCTGATAACTTTTTGACTTTTCTTTGTACTTTTTTTTTTTTTTTTGGATTAGATTAGATTGATTCCACAATGGAGAATTTCACTGGCCACAGCAGCAACAGAATAAAGTGCAAGAAAAAAATGGGCTGCATAAAGAAAGTGCAAAAGACAAACAACATAAAAAAAATAATAATAATAGCAGTAAGTAATAAAAACTCTATAAATATTTACATGAGAGTAGAATTACAATACATGTGTTGTACAGTCTGACAGTGGTGGGAATGACCAGACACAAAGCAGTTTTGACCAGAAACAAAGACGAATAACTAAAAAAACAAAACAAAACAAAACAAAAAACATCTTGAAAAACAAAGTGCCTGTTGTAAAAGTCCCGGTTGGCCTTTATAATAAGACACAGGAGAAAAAGAGGAAGCGAGTGCAGTGAAGCGCACAAAAATTCATTCTCTGACCCAAACAAAAAGGGAATAGAGGAAACACAACGAACACTGTAGCACAGTAGTTTTGTTAATAAGATGAGCTTGTTTCAAGTAAAAGAAGAGGCTCTACAGAAGTGAAACCAACTATGTTTTACTGCACACAAGCATTGGGCATTAACATTAAATAAAAGAGAGGATAGATCTGTCTGGTGCTCACTTCCCCTTCTTGTCAGTCAGAATTACTGTACGGTCACAGTCATTAAATAAGTACATGTGAAGGTTAAAATCTCAATCCTTAATTTTCAATGTGGGTCTTTTTAGTGTAAAAAAAAAAGAGGTTTATATGTATTACCTGTCCCCAGGGAGCAGAACTAGGGCTCGGGGATGTTCCAGGATGGAAGAGTTAAGCAGGGTGTGACGGAGGTCCCCGTCAGGATTAGAAACCTTCAGACGGAACAGCAATTAGAACCCTTCATATGTCTGATTGTTTGAATAAGCAAAGCCAGAAAAGATTTACAGCAGTTATTTGGTGAGAAAGACAATATACCGTAAAAGGCTTGAATAAAAATAAAACATAATGAAACATGTGGGTGACAAAAAAAATAATACTAATCAGCAAATCATTTTATTCAAACAGTATTAATGATTATAGAGTCTAATACTTCTTCATGTCTGATAATGACTGATATCAATAATAATATTAGGTGATCTGTTAGACTAGAATTAATGCAAAATGAACCCAGGTACATGCACAAGGAGAGACGAAATTTAAGGGAAAAAACTATGATATTTAATGGCATAAAATATAAATTATTGAAAAATAAACATTAAGAAAAACAAAGTCCCACTTTACAAAATTTTAACGACAGATAACTCCACTGTAATATAATAATGTAAACCTTATAATAACCTTATAATACCCCACTGTTCCTCTTAGCGTCTCTTGCCTGCTTATACTGATCATACTATATATACCTCTATGTCATATTTGTGCAAATTTTTCTTGAGGTTTGTTATTCCACTGCATTTTACATTTTGTTTTGTTCAAAATCTCTAAAGGATCATATCATTTAATATTCTGATTAGCTTTTTCTAGTCCTAGACTGGACTAATACCATAAGTGAAACTGAGATTTGCATTCTCTTACCTCATCCTACACAGCGCCTTTCTTATTCTTTGATTTAGGAGTCTATGACTCCCCAGTGAGAAACACATCTGGATCTTCTAGTAGTAATAAGGCCAAATACAAACAGGCATAAACATATAGATGCAAATTCAGAGCCATCTATATACCTCAATCTTCTGAGCTCCTGCATCAACCCAATACAGCAGTCGACTGATGGGGTCAAAGGTCAGGGCTTCCACATTCTGCAGGTCTTTCCTCACTACGATCTCTTGGCCTGTGCTGCCATTCAGACACAGACGCTGCAGGAAACAAATAGGACGCAGGGAGAGCACAGTGGATCAAATTCTTACAGTTTATCACATTGGGTTAAACATTTGGCTGTTGTGAACATACGAACACCAGCCAGTTTAACAAACCAGGTCCTGCTCATAGAAAACTGAGTGTAGGAATAGCTGCGTGCCAGATCAGTTACTCACTAACCTGTATGGTGTCCAGTGAGATGTCAGCCCAGTACAGGCAGTTCCTGTCATAATCGAAGTCCAGAGCCACCGCCTCCCTGAGGCCGGCCAGAGGCAACGCCTGGTCATTGCCCGTGGCCAGGTCGTATCGGTGGATGGAGTTCCTCACCGCATACAGGATGAACTCGTTACTCTCTGGAAGGATAAACAGGTGGAATGACTGGTCTAATTACATGATAATGCTTGTGGGGAAAGTGCTGAAATTATTACGACAAATTTCAGGTAATTTTTTCCAATACATTCACGAACATTTTGTATTTAAGAAAGCGCAGAATATAGTAGGACATCTGTATTTCAGATCTTATTTTCAGACTTTTATCTCAACGACTATTAAATCTCTATCTTTAAAACCACATTGCTAGCAGACATCATCAGTAAAACCTACACAGTGGTTCAATGTAATTAAACAAAGTGACATGTGTCATCAGTGAGAGGGAGGGGTAAGTCAAATGTATTAAGTGATTAATAGTAAAAGAATAAAACTGCTCTGAAGTGATCACAGGATTACAAAACATACATGTCCAGAGATGAAACACCCTTTTCTGAATTTCACTGCCTAATATATTCATATATATATATATATATATATATACACACACACATTTGGAACAAAGAGTTAACTAACATGAAAACAATTTCTAGTGAGAGACTTCACTGATGACCACTTTTACAGATGAGCATGGTGTTGAGTAATGGACAGACGAGTCCTTTTGCAGAACACTAAGAGATGTCACATTGATTGATTGACAATTTTGAGTCATGAACAAAAGTGTATTTTCCTTAAACGGAGTCGAGGTTCTTGAAGGCACAGAGGCATAAAAGAGGAATTTCAAAAGGTGAGATGATCTGTGAACACATACAATCATTTTCAGTTTGCTTCTATTCAGCAGGACCTCTGATACAGAGTATGGTTCATAAGTGAGTCACTATCATTAAAAAGGCTGAAGCTGAAACACACTGCTTCAGCAGTTCACTGGATGCATTATTTACCATGAGTAAGATACAGAGTCAAAACACGGCTTTGGAGACAACAGCCTAGGATTTTCAATAAAAATTCAATATAATAGTCCTTAATAAAAACTGTGTAAAGTCTGTTTGTGGAACACTCATTATTTCCAAATTGCAGATTTTCAGAGAGTTTTTGTTGCAGTTTATTATCTCTTTATTACATTTGTAAATCAACCTACTCATCTGCCTATCACCAGATTTCTGCTAGTAATTACTTCAAAGCTGGATATTAGCTGAGGCAGACTTACAGACAAAGGGTCTGATTCTGTACTTTTAATGCTCACCTCCAACAGGACAAGGCAGCATCTCTCCATCCAGTCGGGCCTCCACATCTCCTCCACTACAGCTGTCACCAGGCACCTTCCTGTATCTGCAGCATCATCAAAACAGGACAAAGTTTCATGGCTTGGTCATTTCACGATGCTCTTACTTAACAAATCTACGCGCTGAAACATCAACTCTCTCTCCAGCACAATCAAGCTCGGTGAGTAGTATATCAAAACCATTCAGGTTTTAGTGCACCTCTAAGTTAGCACCACAATGTGAGTAGATACATTGCCTCTTTTCCTTCAATCTTGGCTTTATAATGTACAATTTTTACATCAACAGCACATGTTAAAAACCTGCCACATACATTCATAAGGACATGACTTGACTGACTAGAAGTTAATGATATGCAAGTTAAAAGACTCATAGCATGAAAATATTTGACAAACCTAACACCCATCTCTGTAAAACTAGCATAACTTGTCTCATGAAAATGTAAATTGGAGTCTGGCAGTGCTGCTGACACTGACATTATGCAAATGAAGCACACAAAAGAATCCCAGGCTGCACATTTCTGCCCTATAATGTCAGGTAATAGTGGTGTTACCCTTTGCTGCGGCGGTAGGTGGTACCGACAGGACATGGAGCTGGAGGAGCGTAGAGGTCGCCCAGAAACTCAGGATCGGGCACACACACCTGAAGAGACAAGTCTTCGCTCAGCTTGAAGCCGTAGTCACTGTGTGGAGGCAGGCAAAGGAGAAGAGGAAGACAATATGGGAAGAAGAGGAAAAAAAAACAGCAAGTTAGTTTCTGTCCTGTTGATTAATGGTAGCTCCTGATGTGCATTTTAAAACGGACTCATTATGAGTTATGATGAGATCGAGCAGCAATAAAAATATGCTGAGTGGGCGATGACTGAAGTATTTATTTGCTTGAAGTGAAATTTCATTAAGAGTCAGATATCAGCCAGTAGCGGTGATTACATGGACATTTTTTTCTCAGCATGATTGAAATCATTCTGATAAACAACTGAGCTGAAATCAAGGGAAACATGCCAGAGAATAGTCCTTCCTTCTGCAGCTCTCTCCTCTCAGTCCACATCGAAAGACTAAATATGAATACCAATGAACCAATGCTGGAAAAGAAAAGCCAGTAGAGCAGCAGATTTACGTCTGAGTAACAGTAACTGGTAATAACCAGGGTCAGTCATGTATGTAGCCCACTACCACTCCGAAAATACCTGCTATTAGATAAAGTCTGTGTCCTTGGATAAATTTATCAATAATTCACATATCCTCTCAAACTAACTGAATTATAACATACTGATAGGTAACTGTGGATTTTTTTTGCTCTTTTTGCACTAAAAAACTACCACACACTGCAGTTGTAACTGTTCACGTTGACACTACATGAAGTCATATTCTATAAACTGTACAAGGCATTTAACCGTTTCTACATGAATTTATATAGTGGTATTTTTTACATAAAACGTACCCAAATTGGATTTCTTCAATATCTTCTTTCTTTGTCATAACACTCAGCTCTTCATTGTAGTTGATTCCATGTATTAACAGTTTAACATCCTGGTATTCATTTTAAGCATAAACACATCCATAAAGCTCTTTCCACAAAGACAACACATTGCTCTTTAAAAAAAAAAAAACAACAAACAAACATATAATTTCAGTGTAAAATGGAACTGTCCACTGTGGTGAATGTCATGAATCAGTGATTATATTCTGGGAAACTTCAGTCACTGAAACAAAATGGCAAAAACCATAAGGATTAAACTGTGAACAAACTTATTTTCAGACTTTCATCTCAACGACTATTAAATCTCTATCTTTAAAACCACATTACTAGCAGACATCATCAGTAAAACCTACACGATGGTTCAATGGTTCTAAACTGTAGCTTATTAATAATAGTGCATTAGATTTCTATAGCGCTTTTCAAGTCACCTAAAGCCCTTTACATTATTGATCCATTATTCATTCTCTCTCTCATTCTCCCTCTGGTGGTGTAAACTACATCTGTATCCACATCTGTCCTGGGGCAGACTGACGGAAGCGTGGCTGCCA
>JAPQRQ010000006.1:229978-240189 GCA_037367365.1 Apogon talboti
GGTCCAGGGTCCGGTCCAGGGTCCGGTCCTGCTACGGCGGCTTTGTTCGAGAAGCTCCCTCCAACTTGTCTTGGACTTCGGATGAAGCCCACAGTGACAGAACACACTGGGTCTCCTCCTCCGTCCACTGCTGCTTGTTTTTGACGTTTATAATTCTTTCTCTAAAAACTAAACTAAAAACCTGCTGGTTGGAGTTTTAAAGATACCGGTTCTTAGCTTTCGCTGTTCCTGTTTGGGTCCATAACGCCCGTCCACCAATGACGTGGTGGGGTCGCGTCATTGGTTCTTAGCTCTGGCCCCGGTTTAGCCCAGCTCAAAGTTGGGGTTTACCTGGAACTTGTTTGGAACCACTTTGGAACTGGTTTGGCCGGTGCTTAGGTGGTGGAAACACAAAGCACCGGTGCCAAGTCAGGCACTGGCTCCGAACCAGCGCTGGAACCAGTTTGGTGGAAAAGGGGCTAGAGGCATTGGCATGAATTCCTTAGGTGCCGCCTGGGGCTTGTCTCTGGAAGTGGTCACAGGTCGCGGGGAGGTGGTAAAACGACGCGTTGCCTAAAAAAATTGTTGTCAACTAATTTTCATGGTCGATTACGTCACCTAATGGCGGCAGCACTAGTCAGCTCATTGTGATAGTCTCTTCATCTAAACCATCCACTTGTCTCTTAGGCCCAGTTCCAACAAAGCTCATCAAAGATGCTTTACCTTTAACAGTAGCCACCTCCTTGATATGATTAACCTGTCATTATCAACAGGATATGTACCACGGCCCTTTAAAGTAGCTGTAATCAAGCCTCTTCTTCAAAAACCCAGCCTTGACCCTGCAGTTTTATCCAACTACAGACACATATCAAACCTAACATTCATATCTAAGATTCTGGAGAAAAGAGTAGCCAAGCAGTTATGGGACTTCCTTCAAATCAAATCAAATCAAATTTTATTTATATAGCACCAAATCATAACAGTAGTTATCTCATGGCACTTTACATACAGATCTGGTCTAAACCAGACTCTCAGCCTAACTTACAGAAACCAACAGAATCCTCCAGGAGTAAACAGTTGGTGACAAGGAAAACCATCCTTTTAACAGCAGAAACCTCTAGCAGACCCCGACTCCAGGAGGATGGGTGTCTGCCTTCACCAGTAGGGGTTAAAGAGAGAGGGTAAAGTGAGAGAGAGAGAGAGAGAGAGAGAGAGAGAAAGATTGGGGAAGTGGGGAGAAGGGGGGAAACAGGGGCAGACACATGGATGAACAGCAAACTGAAGTACAACTGTCAAGAAGCAGAACAGCTGGTGTTCCTTTTCCTTATTGCTCTTCTGTGTCATTCTTCGCCCTTCTTAATTGCCCCTTGGGGATAAATGTTTTTTCTGATTCTGATTGTGATTCTGTTAGTATAATTACGTGCAACTAGAACAAATGTCCGTCACTGTTAACACTACTACTACAAATACAAGCATTAGCAATGGAAGCTCAACTTCTGTCCTCTTCACATGGCAGCAAAATGAATATCCTTCAATTCTGAACTGCTGGTGAATTGCTTTTTTTTTTTTTTTTTTTTAGCATTGTAGCCATTTATTTATTAGGTGTTTAGTCTATAAAATGGATCCAAAACGACAATCAGTGATTCCTAAAGCCCAAGACAACATCCTCAAATGTCAGTTTGCTGTCATAAAAAAATATTCACATTTAAGGAGCTGGATGGAGTGAATTTGACAACACACAAATTCTTCCTGCTGCTCTCTCCTCCCCATGCAAGTCAAAAGAGCCAATATCCAGATCAAATAAAAAATGGAAAAGTGAAATCAAAATGCTGCCGCTATGCAAACTGCCATGCTGCTCAGCCTGTCTGTAAACATCAAAAACTCACATCACAGTCTAGATCAGGGGTTGGCAACCTTTGCAATCTAAAGGGCCATTTTAGGACAGAAATAGAAAAATAAAACTATCTGGAGCCAAAAGATACCCTTTTATCATTTCTCAAAGTGGAAACTATTCAAGAAACTCTTTAGGATTACTTTGTACAGAATTATGTGGAGAATAAATCAAAGTTTCAGTGCATTTACAGAACCAAAAAGAAATTATAGAACTAAATAAACCAGTGCTATTTGTCATTATTTTCTTTCAAAACTCAACTGGTATGTGAAAGCTTTCTTTGCAATGAAGAATACAGATGAATACCTCCAGTATCACAAAATTAAAAAATAATCTACTTTTACTCCTACTACTTTTTTTTTCATTCATTTGGAATATAGTCTATATTTTTACAACTGCATAACATCAGAATCACTTTATGGTTGCAGCAATAATAGCAAAATGTGTAAACTAAATAAATAAATAAGTGTTATTCCTTTCCTTATGGTTTTTGACACTGAGCCACTGGAAAAGGGTCCAAGAGCCATATGTGGCCCTGGAGCCACAGGTTGCCTACCCCTGGTCAGGGCCAGAGGGACATGCAGGAGTCTGGTAACCTGTCAGACCACATGAATTACAACATCCTGAAGTGGAATTATCAAGTTTTTCTGAGTGACTCCAAAAACTTGATAAATAAACAGTCACAGATTAATCTCCTGTCCACAATAGGATGCATATTTCTCTGACCAGACATTTTCTTCCACTGCTTTTAGAAAAGAATTTTGTTCATGCAACAACGCAAAAAGAACTACAAACCAGTACGAACACTGAGACAAACCAGTGCTTGTGTAGGGCTGTAAACTGTGGACTCTGTGGATAATAGTGGACATAGCAGACAAGAGGTTTAAATCTGTTATGAAAGTGATCAGCAACAACAATTTCAGATATTAACTAATGTTAAAATAAGTGCTGGTTGAGGTTGTCGAAGTTTATCCTTCACATTATGTAGGTCTTTTTCATAACGCTGATCTAGTCCATCTCCTCAAGGTACGCATTTATTTATCTAACCTTCATTTAACCTTTATTTAAATTGTGTCATCATCATAAAAATTATACATTGTATTTGACAACTTATCACAGAGGTTGTTAATATAAACACAAACTAAAATACGTCCAAGGACTGAACCCTGTGGCACTCCTTTTGAGACCTCAGGGAAGGAGAAGTGGAACCAGCAACTTGGACACACTGTGTCCTGTCCATCAGGTAGTCAACAAACCAAGGAGCCACTTGATTTAATTAAAAGTGTATGATCAACAGTATGAAATGCCTTAGACACATCAGTAAATAGGCCAACACGTATTTTTTTACAATCTAGTACCTGGATAAACTTGTTTAAAACCTTTAACATATCAGTTACAGTGCTGCTTTCTAAAACCAGACTGAAAATAGGTTAAAATGTAGCTGAAACCTAAGAACACCTTTAATCTGTCACAGGATAATTTTTTGAAAATTTTTGTCAGAACAGTTTACAGATTGGCCTCTAATTGTTTACTTCCAAAGGTTCATCTCCTTTTAGCAGAGGAAGTACAAAGACCAACTTCCATACTTTAGGAATTTTGTTGCAGTGTAGGGTTCAGTTAAAAAATGCCATAGTGGCTCAGCTGTAAACCCTACAGCTTACTTCAGAAAGAAGGGGTCCAGTTTACCTGGACGACAGCTGCCCGTTTTGTATGGAATTTTTTCAACACTTTGTGAACCTGATTGATAGAGACAGGAGGGAAGTAAAAGGGGCAGGTGACAGAGCGTCTGTCTACTACAGACAAATCTGAATGGGACGCAGACCCAGATAAAACAGGGTTTAAGGAGTCAAATGCTGATCTCGACCTACTGCAGATCATACACTGATTTAATGTTTCAGGTGCTGGTTCATTACAAAAAGCTATAATAGACCTGATCAAAATGCACATAAAACTAACATTTTTTTTAATCTACACTTTGGAAAGCATTATTAAAAAAATGTTGTTTTTGTGACAAGAGGCAAAATGTAGAGAAAAAGATTGTGTTTTGCAAAATGTCTGCATTAGTGTGGACATGGCAAAAATTAGTACTTCACTAATTAATCAATGAAGAAATAACTAGAATAGCTATAGCTCAAATAATTAGATGAGTCAAAAACTGTGTCCTTGTTATTTTTATTTTACTTACTCCTTCCTCTTTTTATAACCACCTAATTTTTTTGCAGTATTACTTAGTTTTTTGTGTTTAAATGAAATCTTTACTTTCTGTTAGACTGGCTTGAAAATTGCACGCATTTCTGAATCTTAATTGGTTTTGATCTCCATTCTATGTTAGTTGACTTTCAGCACATTTCAGTCAGACACTGTGTATATTTTTATGGTGGTGAGTACAAGGTTAGTACATCACACTAAACACTGCAGATTTTCCCAACAGTGTGCAGTTCCAGTCTCATAATGAGACTTTATTTACGTCTTAAGTTGAAAGCTGAGAAGACATAGAGAGGACGTGAGGGAAAAAACCTGAAGAGATGTGGTTTTCGCTGATGGACACTTAGAACCTGAAAACAAGAGCAGGACACGTAGGACATCGGAACGGCATCAGTGATGGCTGCTCCTGCATCCTCGGCTGCTAATCTATCTATACCCCATTTACTATGGAGTGACACTTGACAGTGGGACAGTGGGACAGCAGGTAGCCATGTCTCCGACACTAACCTTCATCCACAGAGGTGACAGTCAGCAGTGAAATCACCTGGGATGGATTATATTTGTGCATTTAAAAATTGCCTATTCGGTGACCATGATGACACACGGTGACACTTTTAGACCTGACACAAGATTACTTCAACAACATCAACAAATGTGCTGATGTTTTAGGTCTGTTCATGTCCGTCCAGACTGCAAGGTTTACAACAGTCACTATCCAGCCTCATGACAGGTCAGTTACCCACAGATTAGGGCAATGGATGCCTGATTAAGTATGCAAACGGCACTCCTCTCAGACACAGCCATTATCTATAATTACAGTGGCTGCTTGAGCTTCTTAACAAGTCCAGTCACACCACTACAACCCACCAGGGACAGCCACCACAGGAACAAACACTCCACAACTTAAGCATTTAATAACAATGTCCGGCACTGACGAAACCTGATCCTGATCAGACCCATGAGAGCCCATTTGTTCTGTTTAGACAACCAAGTCCTCCTGGTGACAAAGAGCTGGTGAGGTTCAGAAACATGGTGAAGAGAGGCCCTTTCCTCTGTGCACTTCTCCTCTCACACAAGGCTAGTGTGTCATTTACAGTAAAAAGATTGCACAAGTACCCAAACATGCCACACATGACCGTTTCTCCTTTTTAACTTAGGTGTAACCAACTAGCAGGTTTCAGTTTCATGTTGACACTGGCCTGACATCCATTTTATTTATCCACTTCATTTTTTTCTCAGACGCTATGAAAAAAATCCAGTCTTCAGCAGATCGTTCATAGCTCTATTTGGACAGAACGAGTCATTCTACGATGATTGGGGTGACACTGTGCACGGTGTGAATCTGGATAGAAAATAAACAGAAAAGCTGAAAGAAAAACTTCCTACGGAAGATCTTTTGTTAGTGCAACAAATTCTTTCATGAGTATTAATCCACTACAATACAATTTGTTTTGCTTTACCAAACACAGAAGCATGTGAGCACCACTCATCTGAGGTGATTATAGAGGGAAACGGTTAACGACAAGACACACCAAAACCACAGAACAGGTTTTAGTCAACATTATCTTTCAAAAGCCAAGGTAAATCCAATTACTTTTTTCTTGCAAACAAAATACTGCCTGTATTGGTGTCAGAGTATGCATACAAGAACCCTTAAATCTGAGAAAATTATGTTCTAACTTTTAAATTAGTCACAAAAACGTCTCCAATTTGAAAAGAGTTTAAGCATGACATGTCTGGGTACATTTGTCTTACATATGTATTTTTCAGCTTTTCGTCACACGTCTTCCATCTGCGTGTTGTGTGGCTTCAGCTCCTTTATAAAGGCAGGAGGAAGCAGCAGCTCTGTGTAGAATGTCAGCCTGCTGGATGAAATGTTTGTGTAATGAATGACAGTGACAGTGCACCACTGTCAGTGATCAGACACCTGTGCCATTAACCCATGCTGCATTCGAAATGTTTCTCAGCAGAGACAACTACATCACACTGAACAAAGAGGAACACAAAGAAACGGTGTTCCTCTTGAACCTCCTAAGACCCTCTGTCCACGTATGAGGACAAGAAATTCACAGCTTTATACAAAAAAAACCAACTGTCCACCGCAAATGACATTCCAGAAAAAGTTTTAAGAATGCAAAAACTGTTGCATCATTATGTTTCCAATATAAGCAATTATTTAATGAAAAAAAGCCAAAACTCAAAAACCTGTGGCTTTCCTGGGTCTGAGGAGGTTACATACCAGATAACAGAGGGACACTACAACTGTGGACGCCAGCATGACGTTCTCAGAAAAGAAACAATGACACTGCAACAGGTTTGTTGCATTATGAGTGAATATGGTGAAGTCAGTCAGATGGGGATGGGACTCACAGTAACTCTACACTGCTCTACACTCTACTACAATACTATCACCATGTATGGCCCACAATAACAACACAATTACAATGCAATGATTTCTGTGACACTCCTTAAATTGATGACTTGATTTTTAAGTTCCTTGACACTATACACTTAAATCAGTATCATAACATAAAAAATTAAACTGAAACTTCAATCATGTTTCTATATGTTTCACTCAATGCAGTTTTACACAATGCAAAATAAACCTATTCTACCAGAAGCTGAAACTGTCACTAGCTGGGTTTCCATCTCAGTTTTCCACAAAATAAAAGTGATGCAGGAATTCACCAACAAGTTGTGGATCCAGAATTTCTGACTGACCCGGGCAACGTTCAGTGAACTGTGTGAAGTTCTTGACCCTGTCGTGGCACCAGACCTGTCATGCCCGTGACTAGTGAAAATGCGCAAAATGTGTTTCCATTACACTTTTGAGCTATACTTCTATATCAAAACTCAAAAACCACCTCATGAGAGATAAAACCTTTTTGTGCTCTTTTACAGTTTTTACAACATTTCCATTACTAGTCTTCTATTGCTCAATTTACATTTTGCGCATTTCTGAGGATAATGGAAATCCAGCTTCTGACATGTCTTCACTAAGCACCACCTGTGTAATAAACTCAGCTGCATAACCCTAATGACATTTACTGCATTGATGCTACAAGTTGGAACCAAATGACAAGGCATCTTCTCGTGCTCAGAACCAGTTGGTGCCATCAAAGTACCAATACCAGTACCAGAAGATGATCATCCACAACACACCACATGTCTGTACGGGAAGACAAGAAACTGCATTTATTCACTGCACTATGGTGTCAGTTTCATGGGATTTGAAAGGGATGACGCAATGTGCAAAAAAAGTGCAGGGTCTTGACTAGGAGTGTGATAAAATATCGATATGGCGAACTATCTCGATATTTAATCTTACGATGCATTATCGATGCGCTCATTGTTTTTTACAAATTATTATTAAAATATAGCCGCTCTAAACTTCTTCCATCGTTCCTCCTGAGTGAGTGGAGTCACTGTTTCATGTCATCCAGGGGGCGCTCCTTGCACGAGTAGTTGAAGATTGGGCCGAAGTCACAGAAGAAGAAAAAACAAACAACGGCGCTAATATGGCGGACTCGTGCAGTGTAGTGAAACTGAAAGATGCATCATTTAAACCAAAAGTGTGGATTCACGTTGGCTTTTACAGTGTGGATGGATAAGGACTTTTCAGTATGGAAGAACTGTCTCACAAAAACACAGCACACGGGCGGCACGACAAACATGCACACTTGAGAGACATGAGATGTGTTTTCTGAGTTTAAAATAGTGTCACTGTTTGTCAGACACCTGAAAAAAATTCGGTTTACAGTTATGTTGCAGTAAAACAGTGTCATTGTTTTTGCACACTACTGTTAAATTATGCTGCAAATATAAACTATGACATTTTTTGGATTGTTTTTGTTTCATCCCTATAAACACACAGATATGTCATGGGTTATTAAGAGCAATATATCGATAATCACAGTATTGCCATATTGAGATACTATACTATATTATCGTGATCGTGAGCCATGTATCGTGGATCAGATCGTATCGTGAGGTACCTGAGATTCCAGGCCCTAGTCTTGACTTGACTCTTTAACACACACACACACACAAACACACACACACACACACTGACTACAATTTGTGTCCACGTATTGATTGATCTTTTCCTCTACCTTTTTCTGCTGATTTGGACCATTGGACTAGCTCCCCAGCTGCTGCAGTTCTATATTCTATGTCCTAAATTATGAGTGGGACAAAATGTTGATGAGAGAATATACACTATTGAACCAAAGTGATACAAAGCCTTTAGCTTTGTTTTTGCATGGTTGTAATGGATGTGTGTCCTTATTTCTAACAAGAGATGTGCAGGAAAAATATTCAGCTTCCAATAAGTAAAGTTAAAGTGACAGGTAAAGCCAGTATTTAGTGGGACCTCCATTTGGACTCAGAAAATCTCCAACTCACTTGGGTCAACTGTCTGGATGTTTTCCGACATAACCTTGTGTTGTATTACACACCTTCAGAATGACCCAGAGGCTTCTCCACTCCTTTTCTCTGTCCCATATTACTTCTACAATATTCATATTTTTTTCTAAATGAATTTTTGTCATTTATACTGTTTACATATTTGCGGTATATTCCAGCTGTATAAGCATTAGTACAAAGACAACAGAAACATGTGCTCATTGTCTCCTCAAACAACAAAGCTAAAGGTTCAGCCTCAGACTTTTCCACCGTGCTGTAAATCTGCAGAGTATCAATGTGTGCCAAACAACCATGTTTTTATTTAATACCACTGACATATGTGGACGTGGGAATTGCTGCAGGTGCACATGTGTACTGAAGATGCACACTTTTGGATCTCACTCGTTAAATCCTGTCTGAATCCGACACCGTTTTCACCCTGAACTATAAATGATATGAACCTGGCACCATCTTAAGACTGTTGTCATGTGAGTCCACCTCCACTGGAAACCCTGCCCTTCCAGTTGCTGCCCTCCGGTCCCAGGCCCATCACACCCGGTGTGTCGGACTCCCTAAAGCAGCACTAACCAAACTTTTGTGTTCTGACTTAACATTCAGCTCCTCGTCCACTGGAGCCAGCAGGGCAGAGAAAACAACAGATCCATTTGTTTTCACCTGCCTGCCACTATGGTGTCCTCTGGTCTGCACTAAACAAACATTTCCACATCCTCCCTTGCTTCTCGGTTTGGTAAAAGGCAAAATCTGAAAGGATCTTAAGGGTTTTGTGTCACTTTCTGTGCTGATCAGTGAGGTGTTGTGGTGGATGGAGGTTAAAAGGGCTGTTTGATGGCGGTATTACCCCCACCCCCTACCCTTCCATGCATGCACATCCCAGCGGTGAACACAACCACACTTGAGCATTGGGTGCAAGAAATGATGCGACTTGGAAAAAAACAATGTGGCTTGCGTAATGGCAGCCGGAGGTGATGCACAAAGGCCAGAGGAGGGGCGGAGGTTCGGTACCTGGCCGTACACCTTCGGCATGGTCGAGTCGCCGCTGCTCCGGCGGCTTCGATGCGGCGGAAGGGCGCCGGAGTCCTGCCCGCCCTCGATGAGCCGACGGGCGACCAGTCGCTGCGATGGAGCCGCGGCGCCTCCTCCATCCCTGTCCGGTAAATCCTCACGCGCGTTTATCGTGAAAAATCCTCTGTTTTGCGGCAGCATGTGCCGCTGGTCCGAGTGGAGGCGAAGGGTGGACGAATGGATCCCACAAACCAAGAGGACTAATAAACACAACCGAAGAGAGGACTGCATCTCGGCTGCCCGTGATATCGCCATGTTTGTGTATGTTTGGCTTTCAGATTAGGTAAGAACATTCAGACCGAGGAGGAGACTGAAGAGCTCCTACTACCGGCAGCCCGGGCCCAGTGCTGCATTCACACACCGCCAGAATGTCGGAAAACAGCCGCTCTGCTCAATCCAACACTGTGTCCGCCTGACCCTCTGTCCGGCCCGCTTCATTCACAGCGGCACTGACGGCAGAGAACATGTCTAACCCGAAACCCTCATCTCCAGACCTGAACCCCACTGAAAACCCCTGCGATGTGATCAGAAAACACGGAGGGTCACAGCAAAGCCGAGATGCTGCATTCACGGCACCAGGAATGACGTGAAGAAAGCAAGACAGACAGACAGACAGACAGACAGACAGACAGACAGACAGACAGACAGA
>JAPQRQ010000006.1:246148-258031 GCA_037367365.1 Apogon talboti
TATATATAAAATTTTATGGGTGTTTTGGGAGCTTGAATACGCTAATATTTGAAATCGGGTCCCAGAGTGAACGCAAATCTCAAACGTCATCATTTCCATGTTTACAACCCATACCCGTGTTTTCTGAAACAATGACACCATAGCCCCATCTCTCCCTTAATCTGCATGTGCTAACGCTGTGGTTGTTTACATCAAGCAATATTTATGTGTAAGAGGTGAAGGAGTTGGTCAAATTTTGACCTACCAAAAGTGATTCAAACAGACCAAGGGACTAACTTCATGTCCAAAATCTTTAATCAGGTGTCATGTTTTGGCTGTAACCCATCAGGTTTCTAGTGCATACCAACCTGAAAGCCAAGGGGCCCTGGTACGATGCCATCAAACCCTCAAGTCCATGCTCCGCTCTTATTCCCTGGAGCAAGGTTCTGATTGGGATGAGGCTGTACCTCTGCTGCAGCTTGTCATCCATCTATACAAGAGTCAGCTGGGTTTAGTGCAGCACAGTTAGTGTTTGGTCACACTGTCAGAGGGCCATTGAAATTGCTGTGTGAATAGCTGACCTCAGTTAATATGAACGTACTTGACTTGAGATTTTTGTAGGGCTTGGGAACTAGCAGGAAGGGTAATGGCATATACACAGTCTTGTCATTTTAACAGTATTGTCATCCTAGTGACTCTGTATTGGGATTTTTTCCAATAATAGATTATGTTATGAACCAAATTTACTGTAATTGAGAAGAAATTTGGTGACGCAGACTATGTCATCAATACTCCAAACAGAAAAAAGTAGAAAGAAGTAAGTCTTGTGTCTGTCGTGTGAACATGTTGAAGCTGTATGCTGGTAGAACTAGTGAGGGCAAAAGATACGAGTTGTGTTGTTTCAATAACAGTGGTTAGTGACAGTCCCACTGATGATGGTTTGAGGAAGGAAGATGCACCAGCTGTGGGTGCTTGGCTAAATAAGTCTCAGATCTTGGCTGATCTGGAGATCCATTTAGTATACTTGGATGTAATCAAAGATCACCTTTAGTTGTTTTCTGATGTGTCCACACACGCAAACGTTTTGAAGGATAACTAGAACTTACTTTCTTTCTTTCTTTATTGATCGATCGAATCGAAATTGTAGTGCAGCATGACAGACAGCAAAAATCGCTCAGCTTAACGTTTCCTGTAAATAAAAACGAAACATCATGCTACATGTCCGCTGTGTGAGAATACTTTTCTCTGGAAAGCAACGAAAGTCAAGCAGCAACTCGCAGGATGCGTAAACTGGCAGTTGCACGAGGAGGGAGCATCAGGGCTCACTTTAACACAATGAATTTGATCCATCGCTTACAAAAGTATCACACGACGAGTATGAAAACTACAAGGCTGCAGCAAAGCTGAATGTAGAGTGAATGAAGCTGAATGTAGAGCCCATAGAATCAAAGGTTTAGTTCTTACCTGATTTTTTTTATATGTAAAATCTAAGTTACCCGATTACTTGATTATTTATTTTTTTATATTTAAAATGTTGTTTTAAAAGTTTTTTTTAAACATTTTTCTAATAAGTATAATATACCACAAATACTGGATTGGTTTGGACTTGGTTCTTTATATTGTTAAAAAAAAAAAAGTTGGTTATTTTATGAAACATAATAAAAACCTTTGGGTAATACTTTGGTTACATTTGATTTTAATGCTGGGAACAGGTATTTTGATGTTAACCATATACCAGAAATTCATCTTTGTTATAAAATCTAAATTCAATAATAAAAAGTATTGGATCGGTATCAGCAAAATTAATCATAAAAAAGATGAGTTTGGAAGGAAAAAAAGTCCAGATTGGAACATCACTAGTATTAACCATCTTGTCTGTTACTTCTCTGGGAACTTCTTTCAAGCACAGAGTGAGGACAACACATTTGAAAAGGCGACCCAAGCCTTGTTGTGGGCCTTAGAGTATTGTATTTTGACTGCCTACACAGATCATAATTCACTGGTATTTTTTACATCACATTTTCAACAGCAACCAGAGGCTGATGCATGGAGCCAGCATTACTAAGAATTACAAATTGGATGTCTGTCACAAAAAAGGTGTGGAAAATCTTGTTACTGATGCCTTGTCACACATTTATGAGTGATGACACCCATTGGGTGCTGTCTTTATGGGGGAAGTGTTACATCCAGCTTTACTTTCGGAGAACCTTTTTTAAAGGAGCAATTAAGAGGGGTCAACTTTTGCTCTGGAAAAGCAGGTAAAACTCACTCCAATCTGGTTTCCTGATTATTTTAAAGCACATATTAAATTCCCCTACCAGCTATGAAAATGTCTGATTAGTTACAATCTGCAACATGAGAGGTTTTCTACAGCCTGAAACCACAGATGAGGAGTAGATGCAAAAGTCTTATGTCCTTTTAGACCACTTCATCATATATACTGAAAGGTCATTGAGACGTTTTTACTCACTGGTGCTGAAAAACAATGAAGGACTGCAGTTTGAAGCTCTTTTATCCTCTTTTATCTGTTCACAGTGTGATTAAAAAGTCTGGAGTGAACCGGGTTGTGTGGAAGAGGCCAAGACTGAGTCACAATGGACCGGTCCGCCGGAGCACAGTCATTGACCAGATACCATTCCTGGCCGTAGCTCGAGCTCTAGGTAAATTTTTGGGTGGGGGGAGGGGGGGGAAGCTGTCGTTACAGTAAAGTGCTGTGATACAACATACTGTGGGTGTTTGTTTCATTTTCTTTTTTTAATCAAGGTAATATTGAGCAGCTACACTGTTAATTTACCAGTGGTATAGCCGTCAGACCTTTGTTGTTGTTGTTGACGAAATCTCTTGAAATTGCAAAGGTTGTACACTTTTGTTCTCTTTGTAAAAGCAAATATCTCTCTGCTTTTCCCCCCATTTAGACCAGATCCTGATTAAAATCCAATATGCTTAAGACTGGTCAAATTCAGACTACATTATCAGACTAGACGCTTGAAAACAATTTCTGATTTTGGAAACCTTTGAACATAGTCAGTAATGTCCTCTTTTTTTGTTGTTTCCCAAAGTAGAAACCCTTAGTATCTGTAAGATATTAGAGTCAAGATTTGAGCACTTTGAGTGTAGTTTTTAAACCTGGACTAATCTGACGTCAGTGTTGCCAATCAGTCAAGTTGGGTTTTAGCTGATGTAAAATTCTACTAATTTGGTATAAACCAACTACTGGACTGAACCTGGATACCAGATTTTTCTACAAGGTATCACATACTTCCACTTAGCAGAAAAGAAATGAGGCAAAGCAAAGCCCCTGGTTTAGAGTGTACCAGTTCCAGTCTACTTTGGGCCAGTAAAGCCCCTCTATGCTGGTTTGCCAACTGCCAATAAACAGTAGATAATGAGAAGAAGGAATACTTTTAGCTCATCAGCAGTGTCTTCAGCGCTGCTGATAGGGATGGCTATACATCTGTTAACATGTTGTGGTGTTTATGTTTATCTCTGTCATTGGTTTCAAATCAGCCATCCTGCCATTGGTGCAGTTTTAGTTTCTCCTCATTTCACGCCAAACAATGCACAAACTTCTTAGTAAATAAACAACCTGCACCCTCACATCTTCTGCGTCCTGTGGAAAAGTGGTCCTCCTTCATGTTGCCAGCCTTAAAACTCAGCTGGAAATGACTTCACCAGACACATGTGGCTCCATTCCGCTGTTCAGAGTAAACATATTATGTTAATCACATCACATTGCATGTTATGTCATGATGCTTAACTAGTTGCAGTTAACTAGTTTCATTAGCAACCTGATGGTGACCGTGACACATTTTAATGTTACAACCTGTCATAGTGACAAATGTTGGGTCAGTCATATTGAATGAATCAAACCAGTTTAAACTTCTATACCAGACTGGCAAAACGCTTATAGTAGTGTTAGATTTCAACCTGGTTTTGTGTGTTATTGATATGAGAAAAAAAGACACTCAAATGTGCCTTTTCTGCATTTGTATTCTTTATCTTTGTTGGTTCTTCACTTTCTTATCATGAATTGAATGCTTTGGAGGTACCTATTGATTGAAAAATGCAAACACTCCTGTTTAACTTCCTTATGCAAACACTCATGGATCCAAGACCTCTGTACTGACCTATGTTACCGGCTCCTGGACTACCAAGAGTTAGAGCTTAGCAGTTTGAGAACTTAAGATGTTTTAACTGTCTTTGTCTCGTTGATGAAACACTTCCATCAGTCCTAATGATGACTATTTTCTCTGACCCTGAACAGGTGACCTGTGGAGCTATGACTTCTACAGCGGGGAATTTGTGGTTTCACCAGAACCAGATACCAGTGTGGTTACCCTCGACCCCAGAAAACACCGCTACATCATCCTGGGCAGTGACGGTCTGTGGAATATGGTGCCTCCTCAGGAGGCAATCTCCATGTGTCAGAACAATGATGACACAGTGGTAAGCAGCGCTGTATTTTCAACAGCAACCAATGGCTGTGGCTGGAAAGTGAAGCTGTTACGCATTTATCTTACAGTGTAATACCACTGATGACCTCTAGATGCTGGCTCTGACAAATTCATTTCCTTAGACTTGCATTGAATTTCTGTCTAAAATTGCCAAGTTCTACTAGCAGTAATTCTGGTCTCATCCACTTTGTTTAGGCCCGCTAAGAACACCTATTGTATACCTTTGCATTATTTTTCCACCAATTCAATTTTAGGACCCACAGATGATGATTACAGCAGCAGTCCATACAGTCTATTATCACAAAGGTTGTCTGGATGCACCCTGTATTTTATATCCTGCTCATTTAATACTGACTTGTGACAAAAAGCTTGGGTGCAGCTACCCCTGTGGTATTTGACATGAGTTTTGGTCTTGAGATTAGTCTCGGATATGATGGTTAGACAAGACCAGAATTATAAGACATCACTACACTGCCTGATGTACTAATCAGGATCGTGTTTATTGCCATTTAAGTAAACAGGGTTCACATTACTAGGAATTTGCTTCAGTGGTTTGGTGCATACAGAGGTACCTAATTGATTTAACATCATTATGGTGATTTAATGTAAAATGCCCAGAATATAGTAATAACTTGGCTCTAGGGATGCACCGATGCTGATACCAGTATCGGTTCGATGCTGAGCACATGTACTTCTACTCGTACTCGTGAAAGTGCTCCAATACAACCACACCGATATCACTTTACGGCAGCGTGACGTTCACAGCGCAGTGGGTATGTGGTGGAGGAGTAATGTCAGCATGGAGATTTTTCAAAATAAATGACAGTGACGGAAGTAACGCTGAACGCAGGTTACGTTAAAGACAGATATGGACGGAGTGTTCTGTCCGTCCTCTGCCTACATTACATACACAATTCTGTCTGTTTTCCGGAAGCTTGCAGATGTGTACCCAGACAGGGAATACAGAGCAGTACCAGTAGGAACTGTGGAAGCAGTGTTGAGATTTGAAGAAAATTTCCATAAATAGCGGGATTTTTCAAAGAGTAATTGTGAGTTAGTGAAAAACTACTGACATATTTATGACAACTACCCTTATCAATACCAACATTAGTATCTACATTAGTATTACCTCCTCTGTCGTCATCATGTTTGTTATTATTGACCTACTTCTTCTCAAAGAACTTTACTCTTCTTTGTGATATTTGGCAAATATGGTTAATTTAAAAGTGGCGCCCTCTGGTGGAGTGATTGAGAAATGCTCATGCCGATGCACGGAAGTATGAAGGCAGTGATGTATGACGTTAGAAACGGACGCATCTATTTACGTACGTAGATAGCATAAATGAGCCTCCAATCTAATAGTGACTGTGAAACTGACTGTGAAAGGCTGTTCAGCTCAGTGTCACACATTATAGATGAATCAGAAACAGACTCACAGCTGATAATGCAGAGAAGCTTCTTTTCATCCACAAGAACCTGTCCCTGACTTTTTCAAAACAGGCTTAGTCCTCACAGACAGGTGTTCAGACATGATAATAGGTCATTTCAGTTGTTCTGCCACAGTTTTATGTTTGCACTGAAATATCTTGTTACATTTAAGTAAAATGTGTGGCAAGGCCATGTTTGTTTTTTCAGTTGAACATTACAATTTCAGTAACAACAATTTGTTTCATTTGAGTGTGTTAATTTAGTGAAATCTGTGGCAATGCCATGTTTAACAAAAACACATGGTTAAATGTCAGTAGCAGCACATGTACAGTCAGACTGTACTGACGATGACAGTAAAACACATTTTCAAAAGTAACTAAGAACTGTAATGGTATTAAGTTCTCATATCGGAACTCGGTATCGGCAAGTAATCAAATGGAAGTACTTGTACTTGGTCTGGATAAAAGTGGTATCGGTGCATCCATACATGGCTTATTTCTAATTTGGAATTCTTAGAGTAGCTCTTTCTGTCTGAAGAAATATCAGCTAAAATTTGTCACCCTGAACCACACTAAGAGCTCACCTCTAACTACAGTATCTAACAGTGCTTATTCTTCAATGTAACACTTACTCTGGCAGTTAGGCTCATGTCAAACTTTTACCTACGCTTATTAATAAACAGAGTAACATGGTCACCTAGCTAGTTGTAGCAAAAAATGTACCCAATAATAACTTGAATTGTGTTGTTATAAATATTTATCTTGACTGAAATGAAGATGTATCCTGATAAATGTTTCAGCCATATTGGCTACTCCTACACAGTAGCCACCTAGGACTGCACTAAATCACACAGAATTAATAATAATATAAAAGTCATAACTTCTCTGTACTACAGGCGTCATGTGGGGTGTCAAGCGCCAGGCAGCTGGTTAGCCATGCTCTACTGCGCTGGCGTCAGCGGATGCTACGTGCAGACAACACCAGTGCAATTGTAATTGCCCTGCAGGAGCCGGGCACATCCCAGGATTCCCTGCACCACGAGGAGGTGCTGCTCGACCTGGCAAAGGTGTCCCAGTGTCACCCCACGTCCATATCCCGCGCCAACACTCCTCTAATTCAGGTAAGACCATGGGAATATTATACAACTTTTCTCTTGTGATAATCAGTAACAAAAATGAGTTGATTCTGCACCCCCAGGTTTTAAAGGGGCTGAGACTGGTTCAGAACACTCAAACTAACATTGGCTTCAATACCAGCATTCCATTTGTAACAAACAGAAAATTCTATATTGCATTTATCTAGTTGTTTTTCAGATGCTTCTGACGAATAGAAACAGCATTTCCCATTAATTGCATCAATTGGCCCACTGTCATCTCATGACTAACCCTAAAATACTGAGTCTCGCTCTTAACAGTGTGATAACTTATGTCTCTATCACAGGAAAAACGAATTTTAGATTCAGTGCAGAGCATTTCTTCATTCACATGATCTGTCTTCATGTGAAGCTTGAATTGAGCCCCATGGTGCAGCTCTTTAACCTACTGTTACCTAAAGCTTATTAAATATATAGCATACTAAACCGTGTTGGTGTTGAGGACATGTGGCCTGGACTTGGAGTCAATAAGGACAGACCTCACAGAAGGAACCTCTGTGACTGTCTAACAAACAGGACGCCTGTGCTTCAGCTGTATTCATTTGGAGTGTTCTCTTAGGGCTGTATGAATGAGTGGGTATATATTTGTATGTCTTTATTTGTACTGTAGAAGTTATCAACTGCAGGTCTGAAAATAATTTTTGTTATTTCACACATCTTTTCCCCACTAATGGTCTATTACTTGCCGTAGCACCACTCAGAGGTACAGTCTCTTTGTTTGATGTTATTTCTCACTTGTTTATACAGTGCAATCACCACAACAATTAGTAGCAAGTTGGTTCCATAAAAGTGTCAGTTCAGTCCCCAGCCCTGCTGTTAAGTTCTACCGAGCAAAGTTTCATTTTCAGACTGAACTGTTCTGAATTTTGATGCATCTACACTCAAACCAGTGTGTGAAAGTGTTAATCTGTTTTTGTTTTTTTTGTTTTTTTATTTTAAATAATGAGAAAATTACAGAGTAAAGATGTAGCATTTAATCAAGTTATTCCTATCAAAATGAATTTGTTCAAAATGTTTATAAAGGTGCTGTTGACAAGATTTTTCCTCTTAACATGAGTTTAAAAAGTGTTCCATTGTGCTTAAAAAATAATTTATAATCCTAACAGGGATCTTTATTTTCTCTAATATAGGGAATGATGAAGGTAGGTGGAAGAGTACCTTTTCATCTTAACAAAATGATACATTGGCAAGAAGTGTGACAGGCAATGCAATCTGATAAGAAGCAGATGTAATATTGGAAAATGACCAATAGGGGGCGTTGTTGGACTTGTTTTCCAAGGCAGGTGGAGCTGATTGAGCCACAATATGTCCATCTCACAACAGGACTCAAACATTACTGCAGTTTTCCCATGGTCTTGAAGACATTGAAAAGTCATGGAATTTCAAAATGTCATTTTCCAGGCTGAGACAGCCCTGAAATTAAGGAAAATTACTTCAGGTTTTAGAAAGTTATGGACTGATTGGCTGACTGCAACAACATTTAAAGCATTGATTATATTATTATGCCAAACAGTTGATAATAACTTTAAGGCATGTGATTGATCCAGATCTTTCCAGAATTCCAGATTTTCCAACCTGACAATGTGACCCATGTAGATCATACAGATCTCCTTGCTGGAGTTGCGGCTCCTCTGGATGTCGCCTCAACTCACATTATTGGAACGAAAATTCAGAAATTCCAGAAAAATGTGGATCAATCACATGCCTTAACTTGAGAGAAAAACCGCAGTGGTACAGTAGTTAACTTAAATACACAATATCATGTTTTTGAGATGACAGTCTCAGTCTCTTGCAGGTTTCTGTGGCTGTTTTTTTAAAAGTCTACAATTCAATCAGCTGAACTTGAAAGTTTAAACCAGCAGGAGTTGAAATCACAGGAGAAACAAGGCCAATATTTGAAAATATGCACTGATTAATTTTTTTTTTTTCCTCTGCTGCAGCAACCCACAGAAGAAGACTCTCCCTCAGCCGTCTGCGACCTCCTCCCTGCTCTGGAGAGACGAGACGGACTATCAGGAAGCAACAGCCTATATCACATGACCCTGTCGGAACCTTTGGCCCTGACCCCACTGTGTCCCAACAGCAGCGCTGAGCTCCCCGGTCCCACCGGGGCAGCGTGCAGCAGCAGGACACCCAGCAGCAAAAGGACAACAGACGGATCGCCGCCGCCAACAGCCAAGAAAGCACGCCGCAGGACTGCCGACAGGCTGCCGCTGGCTCAACACAACGCAGAGAAGAAACAGAAGGAGTCGACCAACGTGTCCCCCATTCTGCAGCAGCATAATAAAACCACAGTGTGTGTGTGCTGAGGCAAAGGAACACACAACCACGTCTTCTACATTAACGCTTGTGTGGTTTTCTGTCGTCCATCTTCTCCTGACACTGACGTCGTCTTACCCGTCACCAAACTGTCCTCATTCAGAAACTTTCAAGGTTTATTTCAAACGGCTCGTTTTCCTAAGACATTGAGTCTTTGTTTTACAATTCCTTTTTGCAAATGGATTCAACATGTCTTATTTCTCCTCTTTTTGGTAACAGTTGTAAGAAATAAGTAGGACTAATATTGCTGATGATGTAAATAATATGAATTTTATAACCAAGTATTATGAAAACTTTCATTTAAAATAAATATCTATATTTTTTTATACATTCTTTTATTGTACAGTGAGAAGACATGAGAATTACTTTTAGATGAGCTGTACCACAGATGTCATCTAGCGCCTCCTCACCTCACTCTGTCGTCATGCAGTTTCTGCCGAATATTTATGTGTTTTTATTCTCATCTTATTTAACCACTGGACAGTTGTCTTGAATATAACTGAAGGTGCTGCTACAGTCAGAATCCAGTAAGCTACTACATTGTGTATATTGATATATAAATATGTGTAATAAGTGATGGTAGCATTTTTGTTTCTTTGAAATGTTTGACATTAACCCCACCCATATGTTCACATTGGAATGATTCTCTACTTGGACATCTTACATGTTGTCATTTGTGATGAAGTTGAGTATTTTTTAATACCTCCTCTGCTCATTTATACAATTCCTGTGTCCCAGAATGCCTTTCAGCAGTCCTCTACTGGACACAAAGTACAGCAGAAATTGTGACAGACCTGTTTGTTAACTGGACATCCAGGTGGCTCCAAAAAAAAAAAGAAAAAAACAAAAACAGGACAACTTATTCAGTTATAGAGCTGCACAGTTTGGTGCAAAGGCCATATTGTGATTATTATGGATAATATTGTCATTTGATTTTTAAGGAGATGCGCAGATCACAGCTCATTTTGTAATGTGTATTTTTATTCCCAGTCAAATGGATAAACTTAAACTCCTGTGAAAATCACTGAAGCTTAGGTTTCACAGGCTGACATGGTGATGGACTGAATCATTCAAGGTATTAGATAAACTCACTGCTTGTGCTTTACAGATCTTTTTCTATGTTTATTTTGTGCTGCCTGATTTCTACTGTTGGAGCGACAGCGATCAGCATTAACATGCTTAGTTTTGGCCATTTTGCCTCTGAAATTTAAAAATAATAGGTTGAAAAATAAAAAATGGCCCCCAGATTTGCATTTATTTTTAACATTTGATGTCAGATCGGATTACTTTGACATTCTCTGATCCATATTTATTATTTATTTGACTCAGATGTTCAGTTCAATAGTTGTCTAATGTCCAGTAGGATCAAAGAGACTACTTTGACAGTCTGATGTTTTTCAGCTTTCACCTTTGTCAGCCTTTGAAAACAGTTTGTCTTGTATGAGGAGTCTGCTCCACCACCTTGTGTTTGTCCACTTAACATCACTGAGACGTCGTCCTACATTTTGGCTGATGGAAGAGCTGTCTTTCAGCCTCTGTCTTTCTGTGCTGCAGCTGTATTGTTACAAACGTATGCACAAGGCTCATGTGTGAGTAAATACACTGCATGGACTTTGTAAGAGACTATTTTTGCACTATAGTGGTGACCTTAATTATTTTTTTGAAGGGAGTTTTTTTTTCTCTAATAATGCAGCTACAAATAGACAACATGAACTGAATCTGAAACGAAAACACTAAACCGAGGATATTTTATGACAATTACTTAAAAGGACTTATTATTCAGCTGCAGGAAAAATGGCCTCTGTCTAAATTTGTGCGATCACAGTAAATTGTATGACTTTAATATTATATTACAAAGACCCAGCCCGTGTGTCTAGTTGAATGACTGTGTGTTTTAAAGTGAGTAAAGTGCAATTTATATCAGGAATTCGTAGCATCAAGGATTTATTAAAAATACTGTGTGAATTTTAAAAATGTTAAATTGTGCTCTGCAGATAGTGTCTATCACTTTGCCTGGGATCCCTGTATGATTTTTAAAGACTATTTTTGGGAGTTGTCATCTAAATGGTGTTGAAACCTGACATGCCTGATGCGGACATTCACAGCAAGCAGTGCATGTGTATAGTGTAAATGTACAAAACACCTATCTGGAAATGAACCTATTGAAATAAAAAGGTCTCTGACGTAAAATAATATTAATACTTGAGTATGAAGTGAGTTAGGACTCTGTTTTTGTTCTGGATTTTGCCTTAAATCAGGGCTTCCTGAATGTTTTCAGCTCAAGGAGAAGTCTGGTGTCAATGCAGGACTGAGATGAATACACAGTGTCTAACCATAAAAAGTCCACCCCTGGATTTAACGAACCAAACAGGTAAGATCTACTTCCGTTGGAGTGGACACATGAATATGGGTCATTGACGGATAAGACTTTTTAATAGGTCCATTTTTAAATACTAACAATAAGGATATATTCGGTCATTGTTCAAACATTTGGAATGTAGTGTACACATCCATTTATGAAAAAACCCAAATTAAGAGGATTTTAGTGTT
>JAPQRQ010000006.1:258131-284858 GCA_037367365.1 Apogon talboti
CAAAGTGTAAACTGTAGCTTACAGCTTCAAATTACACTATATAAAAGCAATTCGAGGCATCTTCCCCATGGCAACAGCAGCTGAGGCTCACGGGTATTGTAGTTTTAAGAGTGAAAGAATAAGTTTGCATGGCACTTGCTTTACAGCCCATGTGCTAGTTATTTAGAATTTTATTTGATCTTACTACGTTTTTAATTTTTATGATCAGTTCCAATGTTATGACTAGTAGTTATAATATGTGCTGCTACTACCAATATAATAGTAAGGTTTCGTTTGAAGTAAACATTGAATGAATACAAAAATTACAAACAGTACAAGTAAAAGCTAAAGTTTTGGATTTGACACTCCATTTAAATATTTTAATGTTCTGATTGTAGATCGGTCTTACCCCGTTTTTTAATTTTATTTTGTGTCATTATACATTTTATTTTATTTTATTTTCAGATGGTGTATTCAGAGAATGCTCTGAGTTATGGTAGCTTTTTGCATTACTGCACAGCTACGTCATTGCGTCAGTGCTGGTGAATGTGTGCGTCGGGACGGGGGCACGGAACTGCTGTAGGGTCGACAAATACTCGGAGATGAAGGAGAACGATGGAAATTGACAGCGGGGTTACACCTTTAACGGCGGTTTAGTCAAAGTCCCATTTAGCGTAATCACACTGCGAAGCGAATGTTGTGTGAGGAGCCGGAGAGAACGTGTTTTTTTCGCAGTAAGGTAGCGAATGTAGGAAGAGTTGGGGAGGGCTGTAACTGTTTTTTTTGGAGAGGGAAAACAACATGGCTGCGGTGGAGCTCGAATGGATCCCAGAAACACTATACAACACCGCTATCTCAGCTGTGGTGGACAACTACAGCCGCTCAAGAAGGGACATACGCTCTCTCCCAGAAAATATACAGTTTGATGTCTATTATAAGGTAAGGTTTGCCAGTTGAGAAGACCCGGTGTATGTTTACAGCTTTCATTCTGTTTTAGCTTCAGCTGCTAACAGCGGTGCTAACGTTAGCTCCATATCGATAACGCTAGCTAGCTCTTGACGAAAAAAATGTTTGGTTGGCTTTGGATTGCTAACCGTTTGCGAACCACGCCTTAAAAGGGTCTTGAAATCTATCTCTTTAATACTTATATCTTTATAAGAAGTGTTGCCGTTATTACGTCATTTGTACGAGAAATAATTATATCGAAAGCTAAATATTTTCTTTCAAAAGGCGCTGTCAGGTGTTTTCATACACAGGTTATTTAGTTCAACGTTAGCTACAGTAGTAGTTATCCTCTTGAACTGTCTTGAAGTGTTTTACGTTATTTAACAAATATTAAGCTGAATTTGGTCTTTGCCTCTGCGACAGGACCAACGACTCCTATACCAATGTAGGTAATGCCATACCCATATAACTATCCATACTGTATGGGTGGTCTCGGTGCATTTGTCATGCCTTTCTTTATACAGTATTGTTAGGTCGTGACCTTACAGTGTCTAGTGCCTTAGGATCAGTTTGTTGTCTTTAGGTGCTATATAAATAAAATTTAGTTGCATGTAACGATATAAAACAATCTCAAAGAAACCCTGTTTGACATAATAGAAGCTTCTTATTCAGATGTAAATTTTTCCTCCTTCCATTTCGTCTCCGAAATTTCAATTAAGCCCGTTTCAAAAGTAATAATATGAATGTATTAAATAGGAAAAGAGAGAAAACCCCTTTGCTGTGCGGCCATGGTATATTTTTGACAAATGCTCTCACTCCAAAAGTATGATTTTTGTTCAGGACATCACGGATATTGAGGTTCCAGTGTACTCGATATGTAGATAGATGGCAGCTGTTTGAAGACATTTTAGTGTAGAACCGTGTTTTTTCCTATGATCTTAACCTTAATTCAGTATGTTCTGACACTGGATGAAGAAACACCAGTTCTTCTTGAACACTTCACTTAGTTTGAACAAATATACTTCATCCATAACATTGTCTAAATGGTTTTGCATTCTTAAAGAAACTGCAAAAAAAGTTTTTTCAAAGGCGCAGACTATTATTTTGATAGGAAGATTTTTTTGCATCTAGTAACTAGTTAAAGCACTGATTGGATGCTAGGATGTTATGAAATTCAGGATGTTATTAAATTCCACTGAAAACCTCAAAAAACCTGTATTGGCTGGTGTGAAAGGACATGCTAAAAAAAACTGAACATCCCACTTAAAAAAAAAAAATTCTTAAAGAATTTATTGACATTTTATGAAATTATAGAATTGCATATACATTGTAGTAATTGCAGTCGTCATCATCTGAGTAACAAATTATAAAAGCTCAACAGCTCAATATTGTAAGGTCATCAAATCCATAAATAATTCCAAGTGCAGGTTCACTGCAGCTTTGCGCTCTTCTTTTTGGTCAGAAAAGGTCAAGGGATTGATTCATAGCAGCCATGTTCATAGTTTTTTTTTGTGTGGAATCTCATTCAGTGACACTGGCACTCAATGAACTCTATAGGGTGCCTGACAGGGTATTAGGCAGAAATGGAGGAACAGGATGTGCAAAAAAAAAAAAAGGTGTGTAATATTCTGGTGGCTGGAAAAGCGATGAGCATCGCATTCCCCTGGCCCCTGGGAAAATTTTGAAAATATAGACCTTAACTGCTGCATTCTAGTGTATTGTGGTATGTTAAATGTTATATTTTGACATGGAAAATAAGTTTTGAATGTGATTAAATATATGTTCTTTTCTGCCATTTTTCTAATTCATTCTGTCAAGTTAACGTCATTTCTTGCTTTGTGAATGTTAATTTTTATTTTCAGGTTATGGTTTTGTGTGTTTGCCTTTTGGTGATGGTTTCCATGAACAACCACCTGTACCTGCCTGACTGACCTCAATCAAACCTTCTCTGCACTTACTTGTCTAAACCCCCTGTAGTTTACACATTGCTGCTTCTATCTGCACCCTTATACTATCACCTGTATTGGTTTCTACTATCCTCTGACCTGAATGGAACCTCCAATTGGATATCACCTTTATTCTTTATGAAATGTTGCCTGTGCCAACTATAGCTAGGTCCCAAGGCCTTAGTGTGTCTGTGTCACTGTCATATACTTTAAGTGGTGAGGGGACAAACTTGAATATAATTAAAATGAAAATTCCATGTCAATACACAAACACCATTTTAACAGCTTTGAACATTTATTCAACCATGTACAAATGTGCAAAAAGAGTTTAGAAATAATTAAATAATTGAAATAATCAAATATTAGGGGAAAATAATAAAATGCTAGTCACTTTTCAGTGACTAGAATTACAAATTAAGTCAAAATTGATATGAGATGGAGATGACGCGGTATAAAAGTTAGATTAGTTAGATTTCGCACGACACAGTATGGACGTCTCTGATTGGTCCATGTGATGCACTTTTCCACCAATAGAAATGTGGCAATATGTTTTCTTTCATGCAAGTACTTCCTGCTTGCAAGAAATTCCCTTAGAAGCCCGTTTTTACCGTCTTTACCTGCACCGAACACGCACCAAACATAATGACACTGTTACCGAAAAATTAGGTTTATATTGTGTCTTATAACTTTGGTTTTACATGTGCTTTCGACACACGTATTAGTTTGACATCTGCACTTTCCACCAAATTGAAACAGAGTTTCAGAGAGGCTCCGTCTTGGTTCCATGTCATTTTAAATCGTGCATGTCATCAGGACACGCTGACACGTCCTGATTTGCTTAATTTTTGCGAAAAATAGATGGATTTAGTCAAAATTAGGTCATGACAAGGTAAGAGAACAATATATTGGTAATTAGTACGTCTTTGAGCAAGCCATGCACCATTTTATTTGCCCGAGCTTTTCGAAAATTAACCATGCAAATCATGGGTACACAACTCGCCTAAATCTGTGGTGCCTGAAAAATGTCTTTTTAACTCCATTGCATTATGTCAACCATTCCATATGTTCTTTACTAGGGGTTCCAATTGAAAGTTTTTTAATGTTATCAATTTTGTCTCCTCTAAGTGGATTCAATCACAGAACTTTCCGTGAGAAAAATAGCACCAGACACTGTACTTATTTTAATTATGTGTAGAATAAAAACTAAGGAAACTTACATACTTCTCCATCTTTAATCAAGAAGCATTGCAGCAAGAGTAAATCATTAGGGCTTCAGAGGTGTTTTTAAAACAACAGAACAACAATAATTATTTTCTTTGTATTTCATCGATTTCAATTGTTTTTTCAGCTTAGCATTGAGATTGATCTCCTAAAAAAGAGTATGGCTAGACTGCAGACATTTCGGAGGGGAAAAGAACGGTTTAAATCACTATTTGACCACTTGGATTATTTTTGTTTATCTCTTCATATTAGAGCTGGGCGATATGGAAAAAAATCCTATCACGATAATTTTTTTCCATATCAGTCGATATAGATATATATATAGATATATATATCACGATATAAATCAAATCACTATTTTTCTCAAGCTTAAATTTTCCATTACTCATAGGGTAGTTGTGAAGACAGGTTATTTTTTATTTAAATATGATTTGTTTTCTATTGGAGGTTGAACATGACAGATGTGCTGAAGAACATTATACAACTGTTTCAGATAAGTAAAACAGGTACATATATTTTAACATAAACTAAAACAGGGGGATCATATAGGGGGTACGTAACCCCCCCAATGAGTACGTGCGGACCATACAAACCATACAAAGTGAAACTTAAGACGCTTTACTAATTCCTCTCATTCTCCTACTGTTGTCCAGCTCATTTTCCTATCCCTACCTTCGGAAAGTTTAATTTGAGAGGGCAGGACGTTTGTTTAAGGGGGCCCCCTCTTGCCCCCCCCCAGAACCGGACCTCAGTACGCATTCTTGTGTTCTTCCGTTCTCGCTATCTTGTGAAACGTCATCAGTCGGGGCCCAAGTACTCTTCCATTTGAAAGTTTGCATAAACCAAGGATGCATGGAATACCCGGATGTTGTTCTGTCAAAACATGGATGAATGAATTCTATCAAAATTGTATTGACCATGTCTCATATTTCAATCGAGGAATAGTTATTTTGCGATATATTGTTAACGTTATATCGCCCAGCCCTACTTCAAATACAGTATATGTTTTCGATCACTGTTGTACTCCTGTGGTGGAGCTTTGCCTTCCCCTCCATCACCACTGCATGCTACAGAAACTTTGAAAGACTTTTATTGTCAAAAGAGTACCATGTTCAGGTCACATGGCTGATCGACCAGCATTAATAATTGAATTGTAGTGTGAAGTTGAATACTGCAACCCCTTTTCATAAGTAGAAAGTGAAAATTGCATTTTCTCAAATGCCCTGCTTGTAACTACTCAGAATGTACCTGTGACCTCATGCTATGAGGCATGTTAACATACCATAATGTAAACATTAATCACACACTACATAAAATATCCACAAGATATTGATGGCCATTTGATGTCTGGCTGCACTATAGGTCATAAGATCCTTCCCCTGGGTGTTAGTCAAGGTACATAAGGTCTGTGTACAAGCCGTCATCCATCCCATCATTTTGTTGATATAAAAACAAATTATTATCAGATCTAATGAGCAGTTGCTTTTGAAACTCCTGCCACTTACTGTGGATCTCATGCATCAGGCAGGCAGATGTCATGTTTCTATGTTCTCACTGCTGTCTTGGCCAGGTCTCCCATGAAAGAGACATCTCAATGGGACCACCGTGAATAAATAATAGTTAAATGAATTAAAAAAAATTTCTACACCACATACCCTGACAGCAAAAAGTGTCATCGAAACAACATGGCAACCTCCATAACTATGAAATTCTGTACAACAAATTGTCATATTGTTTTTTTCAGGTCAGAGCCAATGATGAAAAATGAAGCCGCAGTGTTAGGAGAGTAAAGTAACACATATATCACAATTTGGCCAAAAAATATGGCTTAGGCAATTATGCTATGAGGCTACTGAAATCTAACTTCTTTTAATTTATGTAATTAATTTAATAGGATTTCCTTACCTGTTTATGTTTGTTGTAAGCTGAGAATCTTTTGATTCTCAGTGAACATTTTTAGACTGTTTGGGAGTGACTTCAGGGGCTTTATCTGATATTTTAAATACCTTGTACAGTGATCATCATGACTTCACCATTTTCACCAGAAAAAGACTTTACATCATCCATCCTTGTATATAATCAAGGATCTCAATAAATCGATCAAATTTTATTTATACTGTGTAACGCGACCTCATAATAAAAGTTATCTCATGACACTTTACATCTAAAGCTGGTCTAAACCAGATTCTTAATAACCCAAGTCACAGACACCCGATAGAATCCTGCACAACAGGATCTGCGCATTAATGGCCTGTGTAGGTGACTGAAACTCTATAGATAAATCAGCTCTTTGTCATGTGAGTATTTGTTAATGCAGACCAATTTCCAGAGTAACTGGGAAGCATCAACCTAAACAGCGACTGTAACTTGTGAGTCCTATCTAAACCAAGCACTCCGTTCATCCAGTAGCTGGTGGTGGTGAGAGATTGGTGGCTAGTAGTTGAGTGTCCCCTGTAGACCCCACTATGGAGAGTCAGTGAATATACTTTACCAGCTTGTGGCTCAGCACATTTTGATGACAGGCCAGACATCAGCAAATGTTTTTGTTGAATGCACTGAACAGCAGAGAGTAGCTATTTTTCAAAGCATCCTTTTAACTGCCTCCAAAATAGAAACTAGGGTGAAAAATAGGATGGACACTCCAGCATTATAAAGGAATAGTGGGCACTCATTTCCCATCTGCTAAAGCACACTGTCCCCTATTTGTATGTTGTTTATCACATCTATTATTACCTACACATTCAGCATTGTCTGCCAACCTTATTCTTCTCTATTCTCTATGCTAACCTCACTGTTCTGTGTCCCTCAGCTTTACCAGCAGGGCCGGCTCTGCCAGCTGGGAGGAGAGTTTTGTGAGCTTGAGGTGTTTGCTAAAGTACTGCGGGCTTCAGACAAAAGGTAAGAGCAGAAACCTGAAACATCACACCATCCCAGGTCTTCACACTGAGTTTTTCCCAGTTGGAGCTCTGGTTCTTTCCACTTAAAATTTTAGGAGCACCACTTCAACGTCACACAACACAACCCATGCATGATTTTTCCATCTTAAAGTTTCAGTGCACAGTATTTTTTTGTCATCACTTAGCAAAATGAAATATGGTTAAGTTTCACAATATTGTACGTAGTATCTGAGTGGAAACCAGACCTGTGCACCTCAGCTTGACCTTGTACACAAGCTGTAAAGCAAAGTCTTTGATGATTTTAACTAGGGCTGCATGATTTTGGCCAAAAATAAAATGATTTTTTTTTCCCCTCTAAAAACTCATTCGACTCTGGCTGCTGGTGGCGTTTTAGCCGGCATGTTGTTTTTGTGTGCAGCCCGCAATACAACACGCTGCTCCCACTCTGGCGTGTGATGATGATGTTTGAGGTGCTGAAATAAGTTGGTTGTGCTGCTGTCTTTGACAGATGCCGCCTTCAGGCAGAGTTTGCAGCAAAGAATGGTTTGGTCTTCATCGGAAACTTTGAAGTCGTACCAATTCCACACAACTGACTTGCTCCTGCTGTTTTTAGCCACAAACTTCTCACTCTCCTTAGCAAACGGCATTATTGTATTGGTGCGTAGAGACCAAAGACTGTGGAGAGTGCTCTCTCAGTTAGGAGGAGAAGCCTACAGTAGCCTGGAGGCACGCGGAGACACGAGAAAGATGAAATTGATTTGACGATTACCCTTTTTTAAAAATTGTCCTAATTAAAAAATCAGATTTCAATTTAAGATCGATTAATCGTGCAGCCCTAATTGTAACTGTTTTCAGACGTGAGGGGTTAAATATGTGATAGAGGCTAGTAGCATTCATGCTGTAACCCATAATGCAACACTCTGTAGTAATGATTCAATTACATAGGCCAACATTAAAATTAATGTTAGTGGAGTAGTAATGTTTTGAGTGTTATTAATTATTTATTAAATGACATAATCTGTATGATTCCTCTGAAAAGCAGATCATATTGCAAATTAATGAAATGCGTGTAATAAAATACAATAAAACCCAGTGCCTTTGAGCTCTACAACAAATAAAATTGGGGGTGCTGCGCCTGTAGGTAAATCTGCCATTGATATAAATCAGCCACTGGGACAGCGTTTAGAGTGCAGAATTTGGAGCACAGCACTCAATACACAGAACTGACACAGAACCGAGAAGTAACATGGCACACTGCCACATCTAACATGTAGCTCTGCCCACCTTCTCCAGCCTCAATTTCACTGACTGCACAGAGCAAAGAACACCATAAAACAACAACATATTGAGCATTTAGAACAATAATTCCTATTCTATACTATGTACTATCATTAATTTGTTGTTTCTTCCATCAATTGCTGCAGTACTGTGGTAGCAAAATGCACAAGAGAATGCATTGAAGTATATGCCATATATCACCACAGTACTGTGGCAACAAGAGGCTAATGAGTTCATGTAACAGTATCCATGATTGGCTCTAGTACAAATTCTAACATTTGATTGGCTCTGTGGCAATAGACAAACTGATTTTGCACAAAAATCAGTTTCGTGCCCCCTCCCGGTGGCTCTGGATTAAGAGGGGTGTGGAGTGGCGCAGTTAGCTTCCTGGACACAGGTTGGGGACTGATCATCCCCAGCCAGGTTGCCTGGAAGAGGGTGTCTGAAGGTAAGACCCGAAACACCCGATGATGCCAGGTCCTTCACTGACGATGTGTCCAGGTTGCACCATGAGGTGTGTAATACGACTGGCAGTAGCCATTGCCTAATTTTAATGTCCCACATTAAGCTTCTGTGTGTCCTGCTGGCAGAGTTGCTGCTGTACCATCTGTGCATCTGTCTCTCTATTGTTTTATAATTCAGGCTACATGTAAGTAGTTTAAAGTTTAATCTGTAAAAGTAGTTTTCCTTTCTTTGCAATAAAATATCCTTTATTGTCCACACTGGGAATTTTGATTTGGGCAGTTTTACTTCATTACAACTCCACTGGCAAAAATACAAACACATTATGATGAAAGTTAGACATTATTGAAGCCAGACAGTGTAGAGCAGTGAATGCATACAGCAACAATATATCTAGACACAGTAATGCATGTATACAATAACTCTAAGCAAGAGCATTTTGAAACACTAGGATGGAAAAACTGACTAGAGACAGTGCTTAAAAGAATCAGTGAGATATTTTACATTCCTTGTAAGGTGCAAAATATATAAACACATAAACATGAAAAGAGCAAGACTATCTTCTACTACCCCTGGACATGTGTGTTTCAGCCATGTAAATTATGTGAGCCGTTCAAGTCAGAAAGATTAGTTCTGTCTACTCCAAAGGATCACCTACTGATTCATGATGATACGTCCACGTCACAGATTTGGCACTCTATGGCTGTGCAGGATCTGGGCGATGTTTCCTGAATGTAAAATGAATCACTAATTCCTTGTCACCAAAGGCCCAATGAGAACCAGGGGACTTAAGGACATGACATTGGTAGATAAAATCCTCACATTAACACTCCACTTGAATCATTATCTATCTCACACCCAGCATTTTTTGTGCTTATAAAAAAGTTTAATTTCAGTGGCATTTCATTCCATGATAAATGTCGAAATATTTCCTTTTTCAAGTTTCAAGGTTGAAATAACCACAATTAATTATGGTTTAATTATCAAACTGAATACTTCAGAAATCTAGTGGAGAGGGTTCAAAACAGTCAGTATAAAAAATGATGAAACTATGAGTACAATTAAGTAAAATGAGAAAACATTCAAACATGTTTTAGCTGCAATATAACCATATGAAATGTCACTGTAATTATTGTTATTGTGATATAAAATATAATTGTTTTGTTATTGTTATAATGCCCAGCTCTAGTATAGCACAGTTTCTAAAAATGCAGCTAAGTGGTCTCAGTCTTTTTATCCACTTTGTATCCATCCACTGTGTATCAGCACCATCAGCTGTTGTACAGAACACTCCCGGGTACTTGAAGACCACACTTGATAAGCTTAAAACTGCATCTATTAAATTTTACATATCACACAGAACTGGACCATTGCCCTTATCTGTTTTTAAACTGTACTTTTTTGACCTGGCTTATCAGTCTTTTCTCCTTGAAACCAGTTCTGAAGAGGCTGTTCAATATGGAATGTCAAACACTTCCCTGTGACTGATGAGCTTGGGTTACTTTATTCTTCTCTTCCTCCTCCTGATGATTCACAGTGTCTTGTGATTTTTTTTTTCCAGTTTCATCAGTTTAGCAAAGACATGTAAAGCTCTGCTGTCAGTTAAAATGTCACCTAACTTAGTGACCGAACTTGAGTTTAGTCTCTTGACTGCACTAAAACAAACTGTTATGCCTGTTATATTATTATATTGTATATTATTATTGTGAAGTACAGGTTGTAGTTTTCAACCTTCACTGATAGGCCTAATTTAAATAAAACAAGAGTGATCATTGTAGTTATTCACTGACTGAGTGGTAAGTTGTTCTGTCTTGAAGATGTATTCATATTTATATGGGCTTATCATTATCAATCACCATTACTGATCTTGTTATGTTTTGTTTTATTTTGTTATATTCCTATTGTAGACACCTCCTGCACCACTGCTTTCAAGCACTAATGGACCATGGTGTGAAAGTGGCCTCAGTTCTGGCGAACTCCTTCAGCCGCCGTTGTTCCTACATTGCGGAGTCAGACGCCCATGTCAAAGAGAAGGCCATCCAGTTCGGCTTTGTGCTAGGTATAAGGGGGGTTTTGGAGGAGAAGTTTCCCTCACACACTGTGAATAATTTGAATGAAACGATAACTTCTAGGAAAATGGGACCAGCCTGCGGTTGCACCTGCTGAGCGTAAGTCTGTACCACAGGCTAGTCTCAAGGAAAGTTCTAACATACAACAGAATTTACACTCCTAACATTTGAGTGTCTGGACCAGATGGAATAGTTTCAACTTGGGCATAAGTTACAACTTTACACCTAGCTATTTGTAAGTGTAATCTCCCCTGATAAATCACAGTTGACATAGTGCTTCATTGAATGGTGGTATAACTTGGTGGATGGGAGGATCAAATTGTTGTGTTGTTAGTGATATATTCTCCATAAAAGTTTACCCCTCATTTATGATTAAGAGCAGAGATGTGGACGGCAGCAGATTTCCAACATGGATTGACTGAATCCCTGTAACAGTACATGAACAAGCATCTGTACAGTAAACTGTACTGTATGTTAATAGGGCCTAAAGTTATATTGTTGACCAGTGATCAAGTGGTGAATATAGCGAACAGTTACGATGACAGTTTGTAAGTGTAGGTCATTAGTATGTTTGTTGTAGTGTTATTCTTCTGTCTGATAGGGTAAGGTACAGTTATTTTACATGGACAGTTTCACCGCTCATTATTGCTATTGTTATTTTTCACTACCTTTGCAATAATCTTGTATAGCCATCACCTAATGAAAATGCTTTGTCCTATTTAAGTCGATTTTTGTTACTGACTGGTTATTAATGTTTTTTATTCTATGTTTTAATGCTATTTTCTTTAGTATTGCATAGCAAAGAGTTCAAAGAAATTTAGACATGATAGACAACATGGTAATACAGCAATGTTAATTTTGCCTAAAATACAGAAAAGCTATTCTTTATGTCCAAATTGTGACTGATGGGATGAGTTTTATTTCACTGCACTGGAGAGACTGGGGTGCTCAACATCAAGGCTGTGACATTCTCTGTAGTTTTAAGGTTCTTGTCAAGAATTTATTCACACTGAGTTAAAGGTCTGCGCTAGCAAAAGTTATACTTCTGAAGGTTAGGGTGTTTGAGAGATCCAGCTGGCAGATTAACAAAGTGAAAATGTAGACTGTGCTGACCTGAGAAAATGCCAAGTGGTCTATTGACACAGACTGTTGGTTAATGTAAAATAGTTAGAACACACCAAAAAGTCTATGGACTTGGTGTTGGTGATTGATGTCAAATAGTTTTTTAATGATGCAGGCAAACACAGTTTAAGACTTGTTAAACTGAATATCATATAAACATAGAACTAAATTACTGTCACACTACAAAAAGCACTGCATTAAGAAAGATGTCTTCTTCTGATAGACCACAGGCAGTGAAAATGTCATTATTTGGAACAGTACTGTGGATAGTTTGGTCTAAGAGGCAGAGTAGTTATGTCTTTGTGGAGATTTAAAGAACTTTGACACAATTGTTGAACTAAGTAGGTTCAGTGTATCACATGCACACTTGTACACAGAATCAAGGATAGGATCAGTTGAATTCACTGTTGGTGGAGTTCCCATTTATCTAAGATAAGAACAAATATTTCTTTAGATCTGCTTTGTTTCTCTAACATGTCTAGCGGATGAATTCTTGCAGAATGTGGATAGTTTACACTTTAAGCACCCTGACCCTTCATCTATTACCTCAGACATTGTACAGGATTAACTCTAAGTGTCTCCCTGCTTTGTTGACAGTTGGACTCATATCCTTGTACTTTGTGGTCTCTAGGTGGCTTCTTGTCTGATGCAGGCTGGTATGGAGATGCAGAGAAAGTGTTTCTGTCGTGCCTGCAGCTGTGCACACTCCACAGTGAGGTCCTCCACTGCTACCGAGCCGTGGAATGCTGTGTCAGGTCAGTTCCGTAATGCTCTGAGTATGAGGTGTTACTTCCCAACGTACTTTTATCCAGAGCTTTGCAGGATATAGATAATGTTGATCTGTGCAATGCTGTTTTGTAGGGGTGTCACAGTACCTGTATTTGTCCCTTACTGTGACTCCACAGTTTGGTACATGGTATGGGTATGATGAAAAAGACAAATATAGCTGTTATTCATACTGATACAGATGCTCCACATCCGTTCAGGCAATTGTAGCAACACTCCGACACCGTGGATGGCAGTGCTACCACACTTCACAGCAGTAAACAGTACAGAGAAAGTAAAACATTCCAATAGAAGAACAGTCAGTTAGTTTAGTTTTATTTCACGCACATACAATTATCAGATAACAAAGAACATTCCAAAAAAAAAGAGTGGGAAGAAGTATAACTGGTTATAGATGATATTCTACCACTGCCAAGTTAACTTTAGTTACTGGTTTAAAAAGACCTACATTATAGTGAAAACAATCCACAGAAGTCATGGAAATGAATCGGACTGTGTGTTTTAGCCCGGGGGGCGTGGGTTGGGGTGCGCGGTTGGTTGGTTTCTGTTCTGCATTTTTAAGGAAAGAAAATAACTACATTGCAACAGCATTTAGTAATTTTATAATAACATTTAATAACAAATAGTATTAATTATTGAGTCATGATACACTCAATGACATAGTGCACAGATTTTGTCCATGCACTTAATTCTTGGTTTTTCATAAAAGAGCTCTAGAGCTCTACTGTACGGAAACTCTGCTGGTGGTGGCCCACCTATTATGGTCCAATCCACACATTAATATTATGATCATTTTATTTTAAACACTGACCTTCCATTGTAGCAACTGCTCAGTGTAGAAAAAAATCCCTTCACACGCTGATCTTCTGATTACCTCAGAAAGGTGCAGTGTCACATTCTATTTTTACCCCAATATTATTTTTGTACTTCTGATGTTTTTGCACATGTGCACTTCATGGGTAAATTTGGTATAGCACACAGCATGCTGGTTTTACGCCAGTAATATTTTTACCCCATTAACTGTGTAGTTTTGAATATCCAAATAAAGTTACATTTATTATAGTAAATGATAAATAAACGGGGTACATTCAGTACGACAGGTATCACTAACGGATGACTACCGGATGTTTACATCGAAATGAATGTGGTTGAGCATGCCCGATGGTTTGGAGCATAATCCTTTGAGGTAAAAAAATAAAGGGGTAAAAATTGTATAGTGGCACGGAGCGCGTTCGGCTTGTTATTGAAAATAGTAGGCCTATTATATATTAAACATATGTATAAGTCTAATGTGACGGTGATGATTTCTTGTATCAAATGTACGGTGTGGTGCAAGGATTTTGCTGTGGTGTGCGCCACGGCAAAAACTTACCAGTGGAAACGCTGGGTCAGGTTAAGGGAACACGCACATCTATAAGAAAAATCAAAGTTTCTCTCATCCTGTTCTGTATGCAATATTCTGTATATAAAATAAGATGTACAATAAATACTTGTATTAATATTTGACTTGTTTTCTAGATAGGTTGGTCCTTACATCATAATAGGATCAAGAATTGAAACCATGTCACTATGCTCATTGAAACCATGTTACTTTCAATCTATGTCAGTAAGTCCAAAAGTTTACAATATATTCTCCTAAATTTTGACATCAGCTTAATATGTTATTTAACACATCTTAGGCAAATTTAAGTGAATTTACTCTGGAAACCACATGTAAATCACTTTGGCGTAAACCTTGTCAAAATTAGTGACATTTTGGTGAAACCATGTTACTGAGCACATTTTAAAATATTTTTGGTCAAAAATTTCATTTTATACAGTCATCATCCTTACTCTGTGTTTAAGCACTTACAAATACCTACTGAAATATTTAACACACATAGATATAGGTTATATATGTACAAAGTTAGAGCCCATTGAACACGAAACATGTAACCGTGTTGCCGCTTGTCCTGACCCTAAGACATTTAAATTTGGGATTTGTTGTTGCTTTTTCCACATTTTACTATTTTGTATTGTACCATGAACTGTTACCCAAAAACTGGGGTACGTACTGAACCGTGATTTTTGTATGCTGTGACACCCCTACTGTTTAAGATACAAGAAATAACCGTTTCTATTGTATCAAATATGCATATTTCCTATCACCTATGTGTGTTTTAAACTGACCACTGTTTAATAGAAGAAAATTAAGCAGCTGATCAGTGTGCTCTCTTTTTTTCTCATTTTGAGCGCTCACAGACATATAGCAACTGTCCCCACTATCCCCACACTCAGGAAAACAAAACCAAAGGTTAAGATTCTGTTCCTGACAGAACATATATGGATTGGCTTTGTGGAACAAGGTTGCTTTCTGGAGTCAATGCTCATCCAAACATAGTGTTGTGTAAATTATGTCATGAACACATTGTATCAGATCTAATTAATTACACCACCTCAAACATCACCCAGTGTGGTTTGTAGAGTCAGTGAAACTGTGTGAACAGGAATCGACGCTTCTGATATCAATTATTGCAACCATGATTTCTGGATTGGTCATATTTTTTGTATTATTCTCTTGAGGCTCATCACAGTAGGACAGCAGAAATCTAAATCAGTCTAATGAGTTTAAAACACAGAATGTTTTCCGGTGTGCTCACTGGATCTTAACACCGTTTACTCTGGAATTTAAATGAGCTTTTGTTAACACACCTGACTTTTTCAAGTCCGTCAGTTTTTGGGTTTTTAAACAAAATATGTGTTTAAAATTTTGTTTGTTTTGGAGACCTAGATTTAGAGCTGAAAGTTAAGTGAAAATAATATTGAAATTACAACATTGACATTAGGGCTGCACGATGAATCGATTATAAATCAAAATCCGATTTTTTTTTTTTTTAGTTGGGACAATTTTTAAAAAAGGGTAATCATCAGATAGATGTCATCTCTCTTAAATTCAAAGATATTAGTTTTTACCATGGCTAAAAGATTGTAGGTATTAGAACATGATTGGCAATTGTGCAAAGACAATATTAGCTAAAACTGCACTCCAGCTTAAAAGCATTACATGAGTCATTATTTACACAAAGATAATTATTATTATCTAGTTAGATAATATTAATAAGAAAGATAATAATTATCTTTTTGTAAATAATGAGTCAGGTCATACTTTTCCTTTAATCGACGAGATATTAACTTCATATATAGGCTACAGGAATTAAGCAGCATCGCAGATTATATGTAACAATTTTATTTAGGCATACACAACGCAACATAAATTTAGGCATACACAATATAAATTAGTTGCATAAAACAGTGAGTGATGTAGTCCATATGCATACCTGCATAGCCTATACGCGTGTGGAAAAAATACAAAGAAACAGTAAGACATTATTCTACAAACCTCCACTCTTTTGTGCCGAAGTCTCTGTAAGTCTGAGATTCTGTCCTCCTCTGCCATGGGTGTCCTTCCCAGCCCAGCTGGAGTCCCCTACCTCTACCCCGACCCCTGCTTCTGTCTCTCCCTCTGGTCGTAGGAATCCGCACACACTATTAAAAAAAAAAAAAAAACTAGAAAAGCACTCAGAGAGCGCAGACCTTCACAAGGCAGTTCAGTTCCCCACCATGTATCTGTTGCTAGGTAACCCACTTCAAGGGTATTGGGCCTTGTTATAGCGCCCCCTACTGGTGGATAAAATCTAATCACTTGTTTCTTGTCCCATTTTGGACATTTCCTGAAAATTTCATTAAAAGCCGTCCATAACTTTTTGCGTGATGTTGCTAACAAATGGGCAAACAGACAAACAAACCCTGGTGATTACATAATGTCCTTGGCGGAGGTAAAAAAAACAAAAAAAAAAAAACAACTCACCATAAAAACAAACACTGAATCCCGAAAAGGATGTAACTTTAGAGATTTTATTTCTACCAGTTTATAATTACAGCAAAACAAATGACCAGAATCATCTTATCACAAAAATTGTAGAACTAGAATAACCAAACTCAACTGTTCTTTTAAGACATCCACGTGACAAATGATATCTTAAATCATTCCACGTTGAACTCATGAATGTTTTTACTTTTCTACACTTACCTCGTTGCTTGATGGAAGGGATGACAGAGAAGTTGAGGTGCTTGCCATTCTTGCAGGTTGTGGAAATGAAGTATTCGAAAATCGCGAAAGATGCATCTAAGGTTTTTTTGTTCCAAAGTGCCAGCCGTTAGGTAAGCACAACACTGGAACAGCGAAATTGTGCTGTCTTGCATTGATTCAGGTATTTACTTCCACCTAGGATAGTGGAGTGACACACTGTACCTTTAAACATGCCAAGTGTAAATAAAGGTCTTTTCTCATGTCTCCACAGGCTGCTACATGTCCGCAACGGTAACTGTAAGTACCACCTGGGGGAGGAGACCTTCAAGCTTGCCCAGTCTTACATGGATAAACTAGCCAAACATGGCCACCAGGCCAACAAGGCGGCACTGTACGGCGAGCTTTGTGCCTTGCTCTTTGCCAAAAGCCACTATGATGAGGTTAGTATGACTGAACAAACACAAGAGTAAGAATTCACAAAAGGTAAATTCATGCAATTTTTCAACTTGTCTTAAAATTTTGATCAGGTGTTTATGTAAAATAGGACATCATGATGAGGCCATAAATTTGTAGATCGATTAACAGTCATGTGAGTTGCGTTAACTCCCCAGTTAGACTACACTGTTAAAGTCTACATGCGTGACAGCTGTTTTCTATTTACCAGGCATACAGGTGGTGTATAGAGGCTATGAAGGAAATTACTCCAGGGCTGCCTGTTAAAGTAGTTGTTGATGTTCTGCGGCAAGCCTCCAAGGTTAGTCATGGTCACTTTATTAACAAAATGTCACCAAAATACTTATGATGGTGCAGTCCAGAGAGAATGAAAGTATAATTTGGATTTGTTTTTGGTCTGTAGGCCTGTGTGGTGAAGAGGGAGTTCAGAAAAGCAGAGCAGCTGATCAAACATGCAGTGTTTCTAGCAAGGTAACCTGCTGTGCTTTATAAAGACTCCACTTTATTATGTTTCCCTTTTGTTATCTTGAATACTAAGTGGATGTTTTGTTTTTTCAGAGAACATTTTGGACACAAGCATCCCAAATACTCTGACACGCTGTTAGATTATGGATTTTACTTACTAAATGTAGACAACATATGCCAATCAGTTGCAATTTACCAGGTAAGTTCTAACGTCCTGGCATGTCCTGTCACATCACTAACAACAGAAGTTTGTACACGTTTAAGCATGCCAAACCAAGCACAGCCAGTCACAAGTTTTTCTCATTGAAATACAGACAGCATTGGACATCCGGCAGTCCGTGTTTGGAGGGAAGAACATCCACGTTGCCACAGCCCACGAAGACCTGGCTTACTCATCATACGTGCACCAGTACAGCTCTGGGAAATTTGACAACGCGCTGTGAGTGCAATGAATCCTACAAACTCAAGACTGTTCCTACACCAGCGAGCTAATTACGTTAGACCTGAGTGTCTAGATGAAGCACAAGACCGTGACTCATACTGTGAGGGTTGGTTCTGGTACTTGCTGCAGTGGCATTCACATTATGTGGCCGAATGCTTTGAGTGAGTGCCAGAGGAAGATATTTCTTGAACTTTACACTTATCTACTGATGCTTCCCTGTTCAATTCAGTCTTGGACCTCGGTGCAAAACAACTCTGCTCAAGTAAAAGCCCTTCTCAGAAGTGTTTTTTTTTGTTTAGCAATGTCTGAAATTGAAGTTATTTTGTCATTTGTCTTTCAGATTCCATGCAGAACGTGCCATAGACATCATAACCCACATTCTGCCTGAGGACCATCTGCTGTTGGCCTCCTCCAAGAGAGTCAAAGGTAAAACAAGTTTTCAAGAGATACTGGCCTTGTCTCCACTGTGTTGGAGTGCACATACACATTATGGGGATGACATGTGAGGCCTTTGTTTTTAGCTGTTTAACCAGTGTTGTATAGTAATGAAGTAATAATACTTCACTACTGTACTCAAAGTATGTTTTGGGGTAATTTGTACTTTACTGAGTATTTTTTATTCTGTTTACTTTCACTTTTACTTCACTACATTTCCTAACTAGGTTGCATACTTCTAATCCGATACATTTTTAAAGCACAATATTGTTACTCATTACAAAAAGTAAATTAAAGGAAATTTGATGTTTTCACCGCTGAGATTACTGGTGACTACAACAAAGTCAGGAAGCTGATTTGTCATTGTGATGAATCCTGATGTGTGTTGAGACCAAGGCCCAAAATTCTGACATTTATAATAACAGCAGTGTCCTACTCCTGTTAAGGTTTTTGAGGTGTGTGATGTAGGCACCATTCAATATTGTGACTGATGGTCTTTTACTTAACCATGTTTTAAAATCCTGGATAAACTTTATGCTATTCAAAATTTTGACTGCCTTTGGTTGTTAACATTTACATGTATTTTTGCTTTCATTACTTGAGTACATTTAATTGTAGATTTCTTGATATACTTAAGTACAGTAAATACTAGATAGTTGAAGACTTTAACTTGAGTAGCATTTTAGTTGGAGACTTGAGCTTCTACCAAAGTCATTTTTGGTAGGGTACCTGTCCTTCTACTCAAGTGTGACTTTCCAGTACTGTATACAACACAGAGTTTAACTGATAGCAGAGGTAGAGTGTGGCTTAAACCTTACAGTCCAAAAGCAACTAAATGGGCATAGTAAGTGCAGTGTGATTTTTCTGAACAGGGTTAGGATTGCATGCCTGAGATATGAATATTGAATACTGGGGAACAGAATGGGTAATAAATTTAGATTTCACTGTGCCTCTTACATGTACCGTCATACCAACAGTGTCTGATATGTGTTGGTCATTGTGTCATTCCATCAGCGCTCATCCTCGAGGAAATTGCAATCGACTGCCACAACAAGGAAACTGAAGAACGCCTTCTGCAAGAGGCTCATGACCTGCATCTGTCCTCACTGCAGCTGGCCAAAAAGGCCTTCGGAGAGTTCAATGTCCAGACAGCGAAGCACTATGGAAACCTGGGACGGCTCTACCAGTCTATGAGGAAGTTCAAGGTGAGTGGTTACATCTGCTGAGTATGTTGTAGATATGGCAGGACTAATAAATTACATTCTTTATTTTCCTTTCATGATTGATGAGTGCAGTGATCCATGTTTTATATTTACACCTTTTTCCATTTCAGATGTACCAGTACATAATTTAGGAACAAACATCTTCTGTGAAATAGTTTCATGTGAGCTGGGCACTGCCCATTTAATACACCTTTCAGAATTACTAGAATTTGAGAATATTTGTGAACACACACAACGTGCTCTCTACTATATTCTGTATATCTACATTAATGTGCACAGAAACGTGTGACAGTGTTGTTGCCTGGTGTTGAAACACTATGGGTGTAGGGGGGTGGTCTGCTGGTCATGCACCTGTTACAGCACGTGAGGTGTTTCTTGGAAATATTGTGGGTTTTTTAAATATTTTTATTTATAATTCAATAAAAAAATTATTTCAAAATTTAACACAAAGAAAATGTCTTTGAGACATTTGTAGGGAAAGAGATAGGGAGCAGATGAGTTGTGAATGGGAAAAGTATGGAAATTTGAAACCTATGAAGGCAAATTTGTTTGTTTATTATCGAAGCAAAAAATATAAATAAAGACTCTTGCAATCTGGTCCTGGTTCTCGGTGTTCTGCATTTGGGTCTAATTCTTACCTGTTACACACGCACAGTGAAAGTCTCGCTCAGCATGGGGATCTGATCCAAGGCCCGGCAGGTGCCGGGGATGGAGCACGGCTTGATCCAGGGCACTACGCAGCAAAGCCCGTGGCGGATCACACTCATCACCTTCCCATGCTGAGTGAGACTTTCACTGTGCGCGTGTAACAGGTAATTTTTATTTGACCTTTATTTTACCAGGTGAAATCAATTGAGAACAGCTTCTCATTTACAATGATGACCTGGCAAGATGCCCCAGCAGCCAAGAACAAAAAAACCCAAAACAAAACATAAGAAAAACAGATAAAAGGAGACAGCACAGATGAATCCAGGATTCACATCCAATGGTGAAGAGACTATGACGTTAAAAACAACATAAGTAACTACTAGAGTGTGTATTAAAAACCAACATAAATAAATGCTAAAGTGTATGGGGAGAGAGCAGAAGGGAGTCAACATTCAACTAGAGAATGTTGTAGCTTCAGTTTAAACATACGGAGTGATGGGAGAGCTGGAAGTTTAAAGGAATTTTGAAGGGAGTTCCAGTCATTTGCTGCAGCAAAACGAAAGGAATTCTGGCCGAAGACAGCGCAGGCTTTTGGAATAGATAGAGTAATGAAATCGCTGGACCTCAGGTGGTAGCTATTGTTTGAAAGGTGCAAGAAGGTAAGAATTGGACCCAAATGCAGAACACCGAGAACCAGGATCAGATTGCAAGAGTCTTTATTTATAACAGCAAGGTAAAGTGTCAGCAGGTGGGATGAGTTTAACCCACAGTACATTGCAGCTGGGTGCTTTAACAGTGTCACTGCGTGTTCGGCACGGGGTGATGGAGGGTCCGAACCCAGCTCAGTAAGCACTGGGAGACCTCCAACATCTAGGGTCAATATAATACAGTCTCTTCCTGAACCAAAGAACAGAATCGGTGCTGACTGTGCCTATATGTGCAGGTGATTCCACCGGTGGAGCAAAGGTGCCGACAGGAAGCGAGCAGCAGGTTAGCCAGGGACAGGCGGGGGTGTCGTAGCCGGTAGAGCAGTCAGGCATCAAGAGAACGGAGGCAGAGGGCGAGGTCAGATGCAGAAGGCAGGTCGATTTACCGGAGGACAGGCAGGGAGATGTGGTCCAAGACAGAAGGCTGGTTGGTTCTCCAGGGAGCAGGCTGTGAGACGTGATCCAAGACAAAGGGCAGGTTGGTATACCGGGGACAGACTGAGAGACGTGTTTAAAGGCAGGCGAAGTTGGCAATGGAGGGTCAGAAGAAACGAATTGTCATTGGTGTAGACGCATGTCACTCAAACATGTCTGACCAATGCGGAAGTATCCGCCCACTACAGGATGTTTGTGTCAAAATGATTTGATCAAAAAAAAAAAGTCTTCAAATCTTTTTTCACATCAGTCAAAGAAAAACGGTGTTTAAATGCAAAAGTAAAGTTGAAACCCCCCAAAATGTATTGGTACACGTTTTTCTTTGATTGAAATTTTTTTTTTTGATTGAAGTTTTTTATATTGGAAATTTTTTTGGGGATTGAAGTGATATTTTTTGGACTTGAATAATAAAGAAACAAATGTCCTACCCATTATATGGACCAAATACAAAAAAGATGACTTCAATCAAATAACTCACTTCAATCAAAGAAAAAACCTTTTCAATCAAAGAAAAAAAGTGTTCAAATGTAATTTTTTGGGTCTCATATTTTTTTGCATTCAAACACTTTTTTCTTTGATTGAAAAGGCTTTTGGGGATTGAAGTGACATTTTTTTGATTGGAAATAATTTTTTTGGTTGAAGTAACTTTGTTTTTTTTTGCTTAGATAATAAAGAAACAAATTTGCCTTCATAGAGGCACTTCTCCACTGTTGTGATTAGTCATAATACTTGATGTTTGTCTTCGTGTGTCTGTTCTGTGGTACCAGGAGGCGGAGGAGATGCACATCAAAGCCATTCAGATCAAGGAGCAGCTTCTGGGCCATGAAGACTACGAGGTGGCTCTGTCTGTGGGTCACCTGGCCTCTCTCTACAACTACGACATGAACCAGTATGACGATGCAGAGAGGCTGTACCTGCGCTCCATCGCTATCGGTCAGATGGGGAAGGGTAACACTGGGTTATCAACACAGGGTTTTTATTTATTATTATAAAATCATTTTACCAGAGCTTGACCGATAGTGGATTTTTACAGAACGGTACAGTTTTCAAGCACTAAAAAGTTCTTAAAATGCCTGATTGGTAGGGACATATGTGACTGGACAGAATGAATTAATGTGTTCTGTTTCTTCAGTCTCTGTTTTTCATTTTACTCCCAGGAATGACCATTTCCACAACCTCCAGTCTGCATTTGCTTGTGTGTCACTAACCGTACATGGTGTCTTTTTTCTGGATTTATTTTGCCGTTTTAAAGGCTTTCTTTATTATTTCTCCTTTTAGAGGTATTTGAAATGTCTTAAATGTTGGATGTTAAATATTGACTTAAAAATATGAAGATTAACAAAAATGGTCCATTACCTCAGAACATGGAGATTGCTTGTTTCCTTCATTTGTGTTACTGTGATAGTGGTTTGAACGTTACATATCTCAATAACACTTAATGGGAGGTATCAGTTGTATTAAAATTAGCCATTATAATACATTCCTTCTCCATGTATACATTACTTTTAATTCTCTAAAGTTTGCTGAGGAGATCTGTAACATAAAATATCTACATTTTATGCAAACAGCTATCATAAAAATCACAACAGACTGATTTAACAGTTGGGTGATAGGACCAGAAATGTTATCATGGTATCTCATTATTGATATTTATCACAATAAATATCAAATTATTACATCTCAGATTTTGGTACTGATGAAGGTTGAACAGTTATTTGTAGTTTGAAATCATTTGTAAACAAAAGACCCAAAAAGGAAAAAAAAAAAAGTTGTAGAAGACGCAGCAAGACAAAAACGGAAAAGACAACGGAATGTGAAAGACTTGATAATAAACATAATATGACGTAACAAGACAAAGATTTTGTAAGAAACATGAGCATGGTTTTAGCTGCCTATGTTAACAAAATGAATAGTTCCTTGGACGCCTTTAGCTTTGATTATGGTACGTTTTCGCCTTGGCATCGTGTCAGTACGCTTGTGCAATGTCACAGCAATTCTGTCAGTCATTGTTTAGACACATAGCTTCACTGAGCGTAGACCCGACCAACTGAATCAACCCCATATCATAATTGTGCTCTACACTGGAACAGGGTCAATGTGGACTCATCAGACCACATGACCTTTACCCTTTGAAACACAGTCCAGTCTTTGTTCTTTGTCAAACTGATGGTTGTTTCACAAATGCATCAGTTAAGGTTAAAGAACTCGGTGCAGCTCAAACATATTAATCACTACAGTAATTATCCAGTGGAAGAATCTGAAGTTTCAGCTGAGTTAAATCCAAGTGGGGACCTTTAGTTTGGGTAGATTGTGTATATGTCATGGTTGTATGTATTGTGACATAAATTGATATTGTGATCATTGCTTTGTGACCCAGCCCTGCTTTAACATGATACCTGACTTTCCTGTGTCGTTGCAGGTAAGAAGCTGTTTGGCGAGGGTTACAGTGGGCTGGAGTATGATTACCGGGGCCTGATCAAACTCTACAACTCAGTAGGGAACTACGAGAAGGTGTTTGAATACCACAATGTACTGTCCAACTGGAACCGGCTGAGGGACCGGCAGTTCGCCGTGGCAGATGCTTTGGAGGACGTCAACACTACACCACAGCAGACCCAGGAGGTGGTACAAGCGTTCCTTTTGGCTCAGAGCCTGGGCCCCACGCGTCCCTGTCTCGGCTGATTTTATGAGGGAAGAGGGGAAAAGACGTGGGCTTTAGCCTGGTGAGGACGTGAATAAAGCCCAAATGTGATGCTTCAGTTGCACACAAAATGAATTAGTAATACACAGAAAATCCAAACAGCCAGTCAGTCGGCTTTGTAGCCACTGCAGCTGTCAGTACACACATACACGCATTTAGTTGTGGATTTAAAGAAAAAAAAGTAGAGAAGACACTATTATCCAACCTCATCACATGAACCACAAAAGATGCTCCAGATGGGATGCAGCTTCACCCCACAGAGCTGCATTTCTCCAAGAGAAAGAGGACAAAAAAGACAACCTCAGATGTCCTGAAAGGACGACAAATGACCTCTCCTCTTCTCTCATCTCGCTCTAAGCTCGCCTTTTTGTTTTCTTCTCAGTCTGGATCTAGATCATTTTAATTTTGTATTTTGAACCAGTGTAGCTCTGAATGCCATCGAGACTCTTTGACAGACCAAAACCATGATCGCCAGGGCCACACAAATTTTAACGCATCTGTGAGCAACTCCCATTCACCTTCAACCTCCTGGATCAGAGATGGAACACGGTGGGTATTTCTGACACCTGTGCAATGAAATAACCCAGCGGATTGTACTCTTTAGTTCATTTTGAAGGCTTTTCTTTTGGACAGAAATGAAAGTGGACCATAAGAAAAGAAGACATAAACTTATTAAACTCCTGTTTTGAACTGCTTGGTGGAGAGAGAGATTACATAGTGGAATGTGTCCAACCAGTGGGTATATTGTTACACACATTTCAGGCTTTACAGATCCTGTTTTCAGTTTTATTTAATTTCTTTTCCAGCTTAGTACTGACATAGCATAATTAAAAATGCCAATAATTTATATGCAAAAGTGTATGTTTATGTAGCCCTTTGTTATGCTTTCTTACTGAGTGACCCATTATTCGAAAGGAACAGTTCAACACTTTACAAACACGTTAAAACAAAGGAGGCAGATACGAGTGAGGATGAACATGCGACATGCACAGATGTTTTAGGCTGACAGTCCAGGCCTCCCTTTATTTGGTAATCTGAAAGTGAGGCTGTGTGTGTGTGTGTACGTGTGTGTGTGTGTTTGTATACACAGATACTCTGGTGCCCAAGTGCTCCATTGATTACAACCAGCCTTACACCAGCTTGCAGTTATCTGTCTCTAGACGGACCCATACTTTAAAGTGCTAAATTAACTATTAAACCCTTAAGGGCACTGCAGTGGGGCCAATATATAAACGTGTGTGTGTGTGTGTGTGTGTGTGTGCGTGTGTGTGTGTTGCCAGCTTATTTACCTGTGCATTCAGCCTCTCCTCTTCACTCTATCATGTTAGCCTACCAGTTAAAGAAGACCTTGTTTTTTTAAAGGTGGAGTAAGCAATTCTAAACCAATAGACTTTTTTTTGTTAAGGTCTTCTCACAGTTTGTTCTGTGTTTGCACTGAAGGAAAAAAAAAGTGTTGGTACACAACCGTGGTGTCTGTAAATAAATACAAAAAAACATAACAGGCCATGTTCACACTGCAAGCATTAGTGGTCAGTCTAGTTTTATTAACCAAGTCAAAACTGGTTGTGTGATTTGCAGCTTCTTCTATTTGAGTGTTTTATTTCCTCTGAGTGTAAACTGATATTTGGGTTGAGGACAGAACAGAACATTTAAGGTTGTTACTGCTTTTTCTTTTAAGCCATTTTCTAGACTAAACATTAAATTTTTTAATCAACAGAAAAATGTGTAGCCCTAACTCACATGAAAAATCAGGTTCCGTTGTGGACTGGTCACCGTCTTGAACTGACCCTCAGTTCGGACCTGTGACATCAGTCAGATGAATGCTGATGTGTGTTGGGACTAAGGTGACATGACAAGAAATAAAATGATTGTATATGATTTAGGACATACAAAGTCACATTTGGGTTGGACTGGGTATCGAACTTGGACACTTTTACAGCACCAACAAATAAATGTCAATAAATGTCATTTGATACCAAATTCGACTTCTTGGGGAATAAATGTCATAGTCAGGGCATGCAGCCCATCGACAGCACTTTTATTTATTTTTTAAATGGAATTATGTATAAGTAAGATGACTTCAAGATGTGGCAAATAAGTTTACTGTTGTAAAATGGATATGAGTGATAAAATGTGATATGACATAAAAGCTGATAAATGGCTGAAGTTAATTCTTATTTTACATTATGTGTATAAAGTGTATAAAACTTCAGAGAACTGAAAAAATAACAGTAAGCCTTTGTACTGTCACTGTTTAAAATGGAATATTTCTGAGCCAGTGTCAAAGACCTCTGAACAATACCCAGCCTTAGCTTTGGTCCACTTTTACCTGCAGTCTGAACGTAGCCAAACAAATCTACACACATCAGCAACGGGGTTTTGTGAAAACACACCACGTGATTTTTCGTAGTGAAAGTATGTCGTACAGGTGGCTCTTTTGGGTG
>JAPQRQ010000006.1:284958-307293 GCA_037367365.1 Apogon talboti
ACGTCCAAATGGGTCATATCTGATGACCATGAAAAGATGATAAACTGTATTTTACACCAATTATTGACATGTATTGACAGGATTAGTGGATCAGAAGTTATTAAATATTTTAGATCAGGAGATGCTTTTGCTTGTCAGTGGCTGTTTAAGTCACAAAAACCGACAAAAAATACCCCAGTTATTTTGTAAAATAATTGGCGGTGGATGGGACTTCATCTAAATTGATCTAAATTTAGTCTTCTGATTTGGAGAGAGCTGCAGAAGGAAGAGGTGTATTATTGTCTTCTTTTTGCGTATTTTCAACCCTGATTTCAACTCCTGTAGCTTTAGGAGACACTGATCTCAATATTAATAAAAACAGGTCCACTACCCTTTATCTGTGGTAAAAGCAGCTGTCATGTGTACTTTTCTCTCTGGATCCCCTTCATGTCTCACCTTTCTGTCTGACGACCCGTGAACCAGGAGGTTGTGATGATTCCCCCTCCTGTCCTTCTTGTCGGGCGTCCAGACTCCGGGATCCGTCTGAGTGGATCGGTCGGACAGCGTCGACTCACTGGTGTTATTTTTCCAAAGCGGCGTTCCCTTGTTGTGTTCGGAGTCGTTACTTTGGGGGAAAACAAAGGTGTCCTCCTCTGAACCTGACAGGGGACAGAGGACGTCAGTGAGCCAGGTTTAAGGTGGTGTAATGGTCATGTTTGGTGGTGCTCTGGGTGGAGGACGTACTCCAGCTGTTGCCTTTAGTTCTGGAGTCGGGGCCCGGGGTGCAGGGGCAGGATCCGGTGGTGTTTTTGTGTTTCTTTAGGCACTCGATTCCCACCAGGTCTCTGCAGTGTCTGTGACAGTTTATCCCACAGTCTGAGAGACACAGAAAATGTTAAGATGGAGAGAAGTCTCTTAGACGGCCATTTCACTTAAATTACAAAAGAATAGTCTGAACTAATAAATCAGCAGCAGCTTCAACATTTCTACAGCAGGTCCAGATCTGACACTGACAGATCCAGTCCTGTACAAAAGTCTTTATATTTGTTGATTTTCAGAGGTACATATCTATTTCTCTTTCTCTTTTGTTCAGACACAACAAAAGCATGTGCACAGCCTTAAAAGACACACAAAAAACTGAACTAAATGTGTTGTAAAGGTTTAAAGTCATTATTTAGTGTGACCTCTGACCCCATGACAAGAAGCAGCACAAACATTGAAAAACATCTGACGTGTTGAAAGAAACCTGGTGTAAAACATCCAAAAATTTACGTAATAAATGTCATATTGTCTGAACTAAAGGGTTAAAGACACGTTCAGTGCAAAGGGAGGTCACACTAAATACGACCACTTTGGTTTATTAATAGAAGGCGTTTTTCCCTGAAACTTCAGTTTATTCCTGCTGTTCATACTTCACATATATCAGATTGGATCTAAATACAGAGACAAATGCATATGTGGGAACATTAGAACTTTACTAAACCAACAAACCTAATGTTGGACCAGGACTGTAGTATTTGTGGAATGATCTTACCTTTACAGTGGAAGCCCTGTTTGATGACACCCCAAAGCTACAACAGAGCAGAGATGAACAACATGTGATGAACAGATGGAGGAGAAAAACAAATCAAATAAAAAAAAAAAAACAGACTCAAAATGCACTTACAAAGTTTCCACAGGTGTCGCAAAATGTGGGCCGTTTGTACGTTGTTTCGTGGAAGTTATGCGCGTCGTTGAAGTTGTATCCTAACTTAGCGCACACAGACATTCCCCTCATGAAGTAAGAAGTGATTTCTTCACGGCTGATTTGTCCCTGCCTGAGTACAGAGAAAGTAATGTTAAAGTGAGGAAGGATTGATGGTATTAACCTTGAAGGGGGAGGAGTTTACATTTTTTTCAGGAGGGTTGTGTGAAATAGATATAGATACAGTGTATATATGTATAAAATTGGTTATTAATATTAATCAGGACATCTCACAGCTGTCGCCATGATGGTGTCCCAATATTTATGTCAATATAATTTATAAACATCTATATTTTCTTAAAGTTTAATGGGATATTTTTCTCCCTTGGTGAGATGTGAAGAAAGTAGATGGTTAGATGTGGTAGAAAATTATTATTTACAGTCAGAGCACGAAAAATATTTTACAAATTTAGAGGTACAACATTTAAAATCATAGTCATGGATAAAAACGGGAAAAAATCAATGTTGAGAGAAATTAAGTAAAAACCATCTCTGAGGCAATATTTATCCCAATATAAAACTATATTATGACATTTGTCATTATTGTTTTGCATCCCAGACCCCTGTTAGAAAAGAAACACCTGAATTCAACGTGTCCCAATACTTTTGTCCATATAGTGCATGGCTTATTTTCTAATATGAGGCTAACGATAAGTACCTCAAACAACCCGACTTAAAAAATCCAAACCATGACTGTTAGACTTTGTTTGAGGCCTTGCTGCAGCTTCCTCACCTGTCAGTTTCGTGAGTGCAGAAGGAGAAGGGGAAGTTGGCTGCTATTTTCTCAAAGTCCTCCAGTGAGATGTATCCGTCCTGGTTCTGGTCGTAGTTCTTCATTACCGACTGCAGGGGGCGACAGAGCGATCACACAGTGAGTGGTCTGGGAGCAGCTGGTTCAGTCAGTTCTGCTTTAGCCTGCCGGGTAATAAGGAAGTGAAAGGCTGGAGGTTTGCAGCAGAGTCACATACTCACATCCACCATCTGTTTGACGTGTTTGGAGATAGTGTCCGGGTCGAGCCTGGGAGTGACCCCTGAACCCCACTCGGCCACCACCGGCGGTTTATCTGGAGCGACGGGCTGTGGACCAACACATGCAACCATAAGACACGAAAAACTACACATGTGACAACCAAGACAAAATAAATAAAAAGGAGCACACCCACCACATGACACGCTTCCCTAACGTACAGAACTTTGATGTGGTTCACTTTGATGTCATTCAGCACTGAGCTTTTGTTTTGGAGAACATGTTACACCCACAGAGAGCGCACAAACAGCACTCCTCATGTGAAAAATGTGTGAAGACGGTGGCGGTTGATAACACTTCAAATCAGAGCATCTACTGACCTGGATCTTGGGGTTCTTGGGTTCCTTGGTGTATGAGAGTTCATAGATCTCATCTTCGGTGTAGTACAAATCTAGAGATAGCTGCAAAGCACCAGAGGAACACGTTACTTGTGTGATGTAACGTCGTAGACCTCTTTCCACCCACCAGGTCCTGTTTTAGGGTTAGGGTTAGGTCAGCATTTCAGCCATGTCTGAACTGAAGTAACTTTAGTTGTGTTTTAGTCACATAACAGACAAACACTCATAGCTTTTCAGAGTTTTTCCTTCAATTGTCAGTTGGATGGAGCCCATAATCTGCATCAAAGGGGAAATAAACAACAGTGAGAGTGCTCAGAAGGTTTTACTGTCATTTAGGGCTCGACAGTCAGTCAATATCGATAACTATTACAGTGAAAGTCAAATCATTATTTTATTTCAAGATTTGTGGTTCTAAGTGGAAGCCGAAAAAAACAGATGATTATTTATGGTTTTAAATTATTCATAAAAGACAAAGTGAAAATAAAAGATGAAAAAAGGTGAAGCCAAAAACCATATGAAGAGAAAAACAAATGTAAAAATTAAATCGGCGTGATGTAACAAGATTTAAAAGATGTAACAAGACGCAAACAGTAACGAGATGAAACTGAGAAAATCACAACAGGAAGAAAAAGATGTGACAGGATGAACACGCAAGACGAAAATGACAAAGTTGTAACGAGATACACTATATGGACAAAAGTATTGGGACACGTTGAATTCAGGTGTTTTTTTTAACAGGGGTCTGGGATACAAAAGAATAATGACTAATGTCATAATATAGTTTTATATTATGATAAATATCATTGCATTGGTTAGTTTTTTACCCCTCAGCTGAGGGGTATTGTAATCGTTTGGTTGTCTGTCCGTCTGTCTGTCTGTCTCAACAGGTATTAAACATTGTACGTTAGTAGATGCTTTTGGTCGATGGTGGACGTTTGGGTCTTTATGAGTTAAACAGTGAAATCTAATCCATTCCTTCTGGCCTCCCTCATCCTCTGTTCTGGCCTAAACCCTGACCCTATAAGAGTCTGTTTAACCTCCTAAGACCCTCTGTCCACGCATGAGGACAAGAAATTCACAGCTTTATACAAAAAAAAAAGAAACAGCTGTCCACTGCAAATGACATTCCATAAAAAATTTTAAGAATGCATCTGGAAAAAGTGTTGCATCATGATGTTTCCAATATAAGCAATTATTGAATTAAAAAAAGCCAAAACTCAAAAACCTGTGGGGCTCCTGGGTCTGAGGAGGTTAAGGTTCAGGTCTGTTTTCTGGCTGCTGTCTCGTACCGTGAGCAGATGCAGAAGGTCTTTGTTGGCCTCGAACGGCGGCGTGCAGCTGTGAATGGCCAGCAGGTCGTTGATGTTGCTGTACAGGTGCTGCAGTTTGCCCAGGTTGATCTTGTCCCCGTCCACGTAGTCCGGCAGGGCCTCGTTGAGCGAGATCAGGTCCTTCAGGTGGACGCCGAGGATGGGAACCTTGAAGCCGCTGCATTCGTTATAAACCCGCCGGTAGTTGCTGTAGTTGCTGTGTGACGAGAGCAGCTCCGTCATCTCACTCAGAGCCTGGAAAACACAGCGACAGGGTCAAGAATCTGTCAGGGGTGGCAGAATCTATGAGGTAACACAGTGGTGTCAAACATACGGCTCATGGGCCAAAACCGGCCCGCCACATGGTCCAATCTGGCCCTTCAGTCCAAAAAATTACACTGAGGATATTAACAGTCAGTGGTCTTGAACTGGTTGTAGTTCAGGGGCCACATACAGCCCAATGTGATCAAATAAAATAATAACATAATAACCTATAAATAATGACAACTACACATTTTGTTCTTGGTTTAATGTAAAACTATCCCGCCGTATGTTTGACACCCCTGGTCTAGAGTATTTAGTACCTTAGTGACGTCAGGAGGCAGCAGGTTTGAGGTGTCTTTGAGCCTGGAGATGGAGCTGTGACAGAGGCCTCCTGTCACTGCCATTAGAGTGTTGAAGTTCTGCAGAGAGCGAAGTTTCTACAGAGGAAAGAGCAGAAGAAGAGAGTCCAGAAAGTCCAGGATGAATACAAATACGAGTCCTGGAGGCCAAAGAACAGCCCCGCTCATCGTCTTATGGAGCTCCAGCTGTTGACCCGTCGGTGGGTTTACCTGAGCCACATGGATGAACTTGGTGAAGACCTGCGCTCTCTGCTGGGCCGTGTGTCGGCTGAGGATCATCAGCTGAACCCACTGGGACACGCCGTTACACATCATGACCGAGCGCTCCAGGGCCGGGTTGTCCCTCACCGACCCTCGGACCACGTAGCTGCGATAATCCAGGAACTGGAGGCGGTCAGGAGGGAAAACAAGTCAGTAAAGAGGCATCACCAGTCACAGGAATGTTTACAATTTCACAGTTCTCCACAACTTTATCAGTGTCTTATTATATACATCTGACACTTGAACAGATGAACATACTGTTCTCTCATGTACTTTGCTTAAATGTCTTCAGATTTCTGTATACAGTACAAACGTGTGTTGGAGTCTGTTTAGTGTGTGTTGGGTGCACATGTTTGCTGATGTAGTCAACTCCATTTCTCTGTTTACTAATTGTTTTCCTCATTGTATATAAACTATATTGTATTACAGACAGAGATGACCACCTCTACAGCCCAGGGCAATCAGCCTGGGGATAAAAGGTGGACAGTGACTTCCACTTGAGTTTGGTTGTTGCTACTAGAGAGTGAACCCCTTCCTTTAATTTTCCTGTGTATTTCATTTTGAGGAAAAACTCTGAGTTGTACGATTTTGGTTTATTTATGTTTGTTTATCATTGACTATTTCTATGCTGTAGGTAGTATTGTAGTACATGTAGACTCTTTAATAAACACTGGTTTTGTGAATATTTGCTGCCATTAACTCTCATCCAGCCTTTGTCAGCTTCTGTAATGCAAGACTTTCCTCAAAATACCTGCAAAATCTCACTCTAACACTAAAACTAGTGATATCATCATGATGGATATCAATAATTCTTAATGTTGAAGCAAATCAATTTCTTTTTAGTTTAAAGGCTGATTTTAGTCCTAATTTAGAGGTTGACAGTTTTAAACTCTTTAAATTCTTTATTGAAAGCAAATAAAATCATACAATGTTTGTTCAAAACCAAGATTTGTATGAATTTAATGAACAAAACATTGAAACATTTTGTGTTTTAGTTTGGAATGTGGACCAAATTAACCTAAAAGAAAAGTGGATTCACTTTGTGATAATGATGATCATCACAGCAAATGAGAACTAGACCAAACTACAACTAGCCAATGCTTCAAAACAAAGCAGATTCTTCATCATCATCATCATCATCGTCATCACAGAGTCGTGGCAGTTTGACGGTGCCTCAAAATGAGAAAATAGAGTGAATGTTCTCACTGAACTTACCGAGACGTTACAAAAGTTCTTGAACTCCAGGTAGCTCAGATGTTCAGCCATCTCATCTGGCTCCATGTGGTCGAAGATCAACGACACCTTCCTCTTCTTCACGGAGGGCGAGGGTGCCTGGGATATGTTCACATTAGGGCCCCTGGGAAACAACAGCAGCACAGCAACTGGTTTAAGTCATGGCCGGATTGTCAACAGCGATCCCTCCTCGAATCATATCAAAAATCTCACAAGCAGGATGTGTCGATGAGCTGCGAGTGCGTTTCCTCCCGGTCCGACCGAACCAGCGCCCACAGATCCCCCATGGTCTGCTCCAGGAGGGGGTCCGCCTCAAACACCGCCGGGAACTGGCTGATCCACCGCCTTGGCATGATGCAGCACAGAAATTATGTTTACTATCCGCAATAAAAGAGCAGGATAACCAGTTCTGTGACACTCTCGGGTGTCCTTACTCACCGGACAAGGTGGCAGGTCTGTGACCGTTTCAGTCCTCTCTTATCGGAGGGACAGTCCTTATACGTGAAAGAAGAGAGTTAAGGGTCCACAGCATTACATGAAACACCAGTAGTGATACATATCTCAAATCTGCTTTGCTGACAAGGAGTGCAGAACAAAGCCCCGGCTGTTCCCAGAGCAGATTAATAAAGCACATGTGATTCAGAGACAAGTACCACTAGGACTCGGGTATGAAACCGTGGAGCAGTAAAGGATATAAAGCCAGAAGTTTCTGGGCGAACGTCTGAGATGGCACAACCCAGCTGTGCATCATCAGGGTCATGTGGACCAACTGAGACCCTCTGGGGCTGGAGAGTTTCCCCTCTGAATCTGCAAAGAACAAACATCAGCACATAACCCATGGAGGAGGATTAGAACAAGCTGTGGGTGTGAGGTTCAGGGGTCGAAGAGTTTAGTCCAGTTCAGGCCAGGGGTCAGTTTCAACCGGGCAGAGTCTGACGGGGGCTTGGATCGAATAGTCAGCGTTCAGACAGACGTCGAAATGTATCTGTCACTCAAAGCCGTTCAGCACTGGGACTAAAATGCTTCAATTCTGGGTCAGTCCAGAAGAAAACATGGATACCACTCCAGAACAGTCGGATCAGATCGATCCAGCAGAAAACTTTTACTTCCAGGAGAATTTTTAAATCATAAGATATTTTATTGATACAATTCATATGTAGTAAAAACAAAGGACCACTTAATATGTGGGAGCTGAGGGGTTTATAATAACTCCATGCCTCTTCTTCCAGCAGGTTACTACAGCCTTTAAAATAGACTTCCTGTTCTACAAATAAACCAGTGTTTGTGGCTTTATCAGCTGGTACCACCGGTCAGTGTGCAGGAAGTGTGGGTAGGGTTGTGAACTGTATATAATTAGTAGACGGAGGAACCATGACCTCATCCTTCAGTTTTCTGAACTGTTGTTTTGAAGCCAATAGTTTGTGTTTTGGTCCTCACCATTTTGGCTTTTTGGAGCCTGAAGTGTCTATATTTGGACATAACTGGACATTTTGGAGCTGAAGTCTTTACCCTTTACTTATAAAGACTCAAAATAAGAAACAGTTGAAGGTTCTCACTATTATGGTATTCTGCAATATGTGCATTTCTTAACATGGCTAAAGTGGTAGAGTGTGCTGTCCACAATCAATTTATTATATAGGCCTATTGTAATATTTTGTAATATTATATTGCAATTGTACTTTTATTGACTTGTACCCATTATATGTTATTTTATTGTAATCAAACAGCTACAAGTAACACTAGCTAAAGTAATGCTCAATTCAATCTTACAATGAAATGAGTTGATGAATTAATAATTTGCCTACAGTGCACTTTGGTTAAGGTTAGTAGTGAGCTTGATCATAATTTAACTTTAGCAGTAAATAAGGTCTGTTCTGGATTACTGTGTTACAAAACACCATGAAACCCAGTCAACCTGAATGACACTCTGGATGACTCTCACACACTATGGACACTCTCCATTTTCAACCATATCTCCAGTATGTCTTTGGGTTTCTCATTTACCCTTTATAGGGCACTCTTCGAAATACTCTGAAATTCAACCTCACTGTGTTATTGGACATCACCATCTACCTTCTCGTCAGTTGCCGTGGCAACAGTCTCCCTCCTCATGCACTAAAACAACTATTATAAGGTCATAAACTGACGAAAATCTGTTTATTTCACTCTTGCTGCTGTAAATTTGGAATTTCCCCGTGCGAGACTAATAAAGGAATATCTTATCTTATCTTAAATCACTTATATTCGCTATTTACAGCTTCAAAATGTCTATAAAATCTCTCTGAATCACTGTGTAGTGTTATAAAAACCAACATGCTTCTTGACCTCACTGAGGCACAGGACTGGCCTCATATTTAATGTTGCCAAATAAAGGGTTAATCCCTCCCAGACTTGAAATACACATCCCTTATGTAAATGCTGTTGACAAGACTGATATATAGGGAGGTGCATTCTCATAGCTGTTCTGTAGCCCAATGCAAAACTATGGCCTTCGCTCCACTTCATTGCATCCCATGACAACAACTGGACAAACAGTAAAAAAAAATATGCAGTTTGGGTTAAAATACTACTGTACTGCAGTTACTAATTGTAATTCTGTGTGATTGACAGTATGCTTTCTGTTTACCCTATGCCCTGAGTATATGTTTCATTGTTATGCCTTCATCTGTCTTCACTATATTTTCTCATAAAGGGCATATAATGTAAACCATATAAAAACAGATTAGATAATATGAAGGATTCCTGGAAACATTTAGGTTGTTGTTACATAAAAAAAATACCAGGATGTGCATCAGAATGGATTATCATACTGTATGTAAAAATATCTACTGTATGTGTAGAACAGTATTCCCTTTGTATGTAACATAATGTGATCTGGGTTGAATCAGATCACTGTGACCCTCTTAATGCTAGAGGTTAATATAATAAAGAAACAGAGTGATCTGTTTTCAAATCTGAGCAAGTAAAACATTATTATCTATGTGCCTGATTGCACTTTGAGTATCCAGACATTTTTTTTTTTTTTTATGTTTTGGATGCTGAACCTACAGAGAGAGGTAGGGGATGGACTTGTATTCATGGGAATAGTGAGCTGCCCTCTGCAGACCAACACAACAAAGCTCGATTGTATGAGTCTGGCCTTTGTTTGCCCGCCTCACTGTCCCCTCTCTCACCCTGGATTCTCCCCTCACTCTCCCTCATCCCTCGCTTATATAACCTGGTTGTGATAAAGAGTAAAAGGCACATGACAAACTTTGCGAACACATGCGTACACCGAGGCAGAGACTGACCGAAGCAGTTCAGGCAGCGCTGTATGAGCTCATCTAGGCTGGCGGCGCTGGCGCTGGGGGCCGAGCCGGGGCTCTGAAGGGCCCGGCTGATGTCCTGAGGACTGGGACATGTGTTCCTCCTCCGCGGGACCAGCTTCCTGCTCTCCACATTAGACTTCCTGAGAGAAAGAGACAAACAGACAGGGAGCGTAAGCAGCCTAGAATAAGTAGAGCAGAGTGTGGTGAGGTAGTGCAGGTCAGCGTCGGAGGAAACGCAGCTCCCCACATCTGATAGGGTTTTCAGAGCAGCACTGCACCTGTCTGAACCGTCACAAACATGCAAAACAACCAACATCACACATAGCTTTCTATGTTTCTCCACAATAAGTCAGCAGGCTATTACTTCTACATGAACTCAAAACATGGACCATGATTCTTTACCCAAGTATCAGGCCATATCTGACTGAAGACACATTTTCACCCTGAATATAATGTAAGGATTTTTTTATTTGAATGAGAGAGGGGTGAGGGTGTGTGTTTTTATTTACTATTTAATACTATTTAAATATTTTGCATTGTATATTTCCTTTTTTTTACTCAAGAAGTTCGGTGTCTGCTCGGCTTCATCGTATGTCTGCTCATATTCCCAATGTTTGCTCTACATGTTTACAAGAGAAGGGACCTTTGTGTCATTATATGTGGGAATGTCAAAAGATCCAGAAATTGTACAAAAATAAGAAGTACTGTCTCTATAAAGTGCATCAGAATTTCACTGTGTATACTCTGTGTATATAAAAGGTGTTTTTTTAGAAAGGCTGAACTAAACTGAAACTGAACTCTGTAAATTAAAACTAATAATGATTATTTTGCTCTCTATGGCTCAGCGCTCATTTACCTTATACATGTTTTGTCTGGTCACAGGTGGAGGTATGAGGGAGACAAAGATACACTCTTAAATACACTCACATGAATTTAATTCTACTAAGAATAAGCCAGTGGACAAAGAATAGATCTACATGATATGAGGAAAATCTGTTTATCACAAGAGATGTTGTCGTCACAATGAGGAAAACCTGATGTAGCTGAGTAGTGTAAATGCATGGTGTGTGTATACATGAGGACGTTGAACTAAATATTATTCTGCAGTTGTAACGGCTAAAGACAAACCTAAAAGCAATTATGTCCAATAGGTTTGAAAATGTAGATGATAAACTTTGTGAGCTGCCAAATGTCACCTGATAAACTTCCTAACGCTTCCTCAGTTTACAGCGTTTTCAGCAACAAATTTGTTTTGAGGATAAGTGTTTACGGCCATATGTGTGGCTGTGTGAACTATAATCCGGAGGCTGAGTGACAAATCGAATGTTAAGTGTTCAGAACAGTTTCAATGCTCCAAAACTGAAGTCTGTGAACTCGATTCTACCAAAAGACATTCCTTTAATGAGGGACAGATCATTGGTCATGGACTTTGACTATTTTATGATCATCAATACTGTTTTGTTTTTTAATCTGATGTCTAATAGAATGAATTTATTGAATATTGTGTTACTTTGGCTCTGATGCAGCTGATTCTCTCAAGGTTAATTGAGAGAAGTTAGTTCTAGCTGTTTAGTCAGCTGTTGGAGCCTCGATGACTCCTAATGAACCAGAACCAGAACCAGTCCATGTTTCTGCAGATAATGACTTGAACTACGATTATCAAAGTCTGTCCATTAACAGAGAATCATAACATGGTAATGCATAACACCAACACTTTCTTTTCTCATTGATGCTCAAGTTTAAGTTTTGGGTTTATTATTTGTTCTCGGGTTCAGGTAAAACCAGTCGACTTACTCTTTACCCTCAACCTTTTACTTAAAGTTCAGTAGACATGAAATCACCAATCAGCAGTTATTGCACTGTCTTTCATCCACTGTTTTTTCTTTTTCTGCCTCGTCATCATCATTTGATACACTGCAATGCTTTATACTTGAAGGTAAACCTACTGTGGTTTGGTTCTAGCTTGGAACCAACTTTGGCGTTCTGAACCAATTTAGTTTTGGGTAAAATGCTCTGATTACAATGGGAAAAGGACTATTTGTGTTGTCTGACGGGTTACAACACTCAACACAACATTATATTTAAGCACCTATTTATGGTAGAATCCCGACTGTTCATTGTGAAATGTGATAATAAATACACCTGAAACATTATGGAACTGCTCCTCTGTGTTTGATTCGGTCAGTTTACAGTTATTTACAGTTATTTCAGGATAGGTTTGAGTTTGACTTTTTCTAGAATTACATACTAAGAGACTATCAGTTATTGTTCTCTTTGAGTAGTCATAGTCAGTATTAGCCCTGAAAACACACACCTGTGGATTACTTGTTATAATGATGATGGTGGGGAGCATTTTCTATCATGTTACTCTAAAATCTGTCATAGGTGTTTGAATGGGTTGAGATCTGGTGACTGTAGAGGCCATTTTTTTAGTAGTATTATTATATTCTGGAAGACAAAATATAAGCAAATCTAAGTCTAAATGCTGGCTTAGGTTATTTGTGTTACACTTTTAAGGAAAGGCACATTCTATTGCCAATTTCACATTTGTTTGTGTAAGAATTTACCATAATTTAAAAAAGTACAATCATATAATATCTACTGTGAACTTAGAACGTCCAGTTTTTTTGTCTGTCTGTATCTTAATTAATTGTCTCAGAGGAGGAAAGTACATGGGTTTACTTGAACCAAGGTGGAATCAGCTTCACTACACACCCTGATAATGTCCAAATGAGACATTTGCGAAACTGGAGACCTGAGGATGTCCACTTCACCTGACCTTTCAAAGCTCATTGATGGGTTTTATGGTTCGTAAGTTATTTAACATTTCAGAAGAATTTTTTTTTTTTAATGTTTGGTGGTGGTCTAGGTATTTGAGTATATTTGAGGGAGTAAAAAGTGTTGACAGACATGCCCACACCTCATGGTTGAAGTAGAACTGATGATGTAAACTGTGCACCAGAAAGTGCAATACGTAAAGGCCAGAACAGCAGATGTGTAACTGTGGAGTTTCTCAAATGTCCCAAAAAAGATTAGGCAGATGAGATTTCTTTGTTACATGAAGCGATTAATGCTTCCTCTTAAGATCAGGGGCTCAGTTTAGCAATGTGTTATTTCACAATAACCAGCAACTGACTGTTCTCATACTCTAGGACGGTAGTGCTTAAGTTTTCAATGGCTGCCGCTCCTGTTAGATGATAAATCACCCCTCAACGCTACAATGAAAGTTGAGCTGGGTGACATATTGAATTAATCTGACTAATCAGGTTTTTAATGGAAAATGCCTATATTGCAAAATACATTCATAGTCAAACAAATCTATTACTTATGTTTTTATCCATATTTTTACTGTGAATATGTTTCTCCACTCATCATCAATGAGACAGTCTTTTTTGTTTTTGTTGTTAATACTATAGATATATGGCATCTACTAATGAGGAAAACTATTCATGAATCTTGTTTTATCTTGACAGAAAAAACATTATGCATGCTTTATTTTTTGCTCATATTACCCACCCTTACATGAGTTTATATAAATCCTGACACTTACAGCATTCACCCTAATGTGCAGGAACAGTGTGTGATATAACACACTGTAATGTAATGGTGTGAAACTGTGTCTTTATTCTGCAGCCAATGTGATGACATTACCAGGAAACCCTGTGTGAGTTCAGAGAATTGGCGACAAGTTCCCTGAACGGCCAGACCTACATCCCCTTCTCTTAACCTGCGTTCGTGTGCGTGGCTCATTTCCCCAGCCCACCCTCATTATCAGCACATACACACACATATCAACACCATATATATAATGCATCATGCACATGTTCACTAACACAAGAACCTTTAACAAGTGAATGAACACTCATGCAAAACATAATCTATTCAGTCCAGTAGAAGTGTAGGACTGATAAAAGTAGAAGTAGTGTTTCAACTTCTTCACTGTGGTACAAGTGAAAAACTACAGACTCTAAATGTTCTCACAGTGTAAAAGTCATAAGCAGATGCTTCTAGAGACTGTTGGTGTGCAGATCTATTAAATCTGATGTCATGTTAATGTCATGTAAACCAGTTTCTACTTGCTTCAGTCTACAGGGTTCCTGTGGGGTCTTGAAAAGTCTTGAATTGACAAGTCTGCATTTAATACCTTAATGTCTTTAAAATGTTTTAAAGTTGATATGGTAGGTTTTAATTTACATTGCCATAAACTTATTGGCTGTATTGTGTGTGTCTAGGAAAGCTGCAAAGAAAGTAACGTTAGTCGACTCAGTTCCATCCGTTCTAACCCAACAATTTATATTGAAATTAGGAACCAATTATCGCTAAGTTTGAAGAGAAATGACTCACGGCGTTGGAGTAAATAAATACATTTTCCTAAATTCTGAGTCACAAATTTTTTCCAGTATGAAATGGGCATTAAATTCTGTTCTAAGTAGTCTTAAAAAGGTCTTAAAAAGTCTTAAATGTAACTTGTAGAAACCCGTAGGAACCCTGAGTCTAATCCCACACCCTTTTTGTGATTCATTTCTTACACTGCTGTCACCTTGTTGCATGTTTTATGTCACCTATTGGTCTTTAATGTTGTTTTTGTCTTGTTTCCTTTACATTATTGCCTCATTATGACTATCCCATTTCTTTCATGTTGGGTCTTTTAATTGTTCTCATCATACGTTTTTGTTTTCATCATATGTTCCTTCCTTTATTCCTCCAATCACCCTCTAGAAAAGGTTGTCCTTTAAATATTTACTTATATCTATAAGCCTGCTGAGCTCCACAGTAGATGTGTTTCTCCTTCTGACCAGAAATTTGGGTTTCTCAGGAGCATCCATCTCTACCACGGAGGATCTTTGTCTTTATGCCTATGGTCATAAACAGTGGCTGTGTGTTGCAACCTGCAGTATAATGATCAACTGAGATTATTTTTTCTAAATATGCTGTATACATGTCCATAGAATCCTCATAAATCCAAAAGAATGTCACCATATTCCACTTGTCTGAATTGGAAAATGATGCATCCTGAAACCTACTCGTGGAATATTAGCGTGCATGTATGTGTAGTGAATGTCTGTTGCTCTTTATCAGAAAATGATAAAGAGCAACAGACAATTATAACAATGAAAATACTGTAATAAAAACACATCCGAGGAAAACTAGAAATAATTGGGTATTACAGGCTGTTGTAAAATGGAACACCTGACATTCATACTCTATTTCCTGTACACGTCACTATATTTCTCTATTTATGGTCTTCTTAAAACTACAATAACAATGACAATAATGCACAGTAAAATAATGGAGAATTCCTCAAATTCTTTAAAACTAAAGGGAGTACAATGTTTGTGTTAAAATGTAGGGCGTTAAAGTATAAAGTTGCCAGAAAAATAAACACTTAAGTACAGTAGGTACTTGAAAACTATTTGTACTTGCCACTTTTGCACTCATGGATGTACACAGGCATACAGGCGTGGAGGCTGTGACATTTCTGATCTATTTCTATTACAGGCTCCTCTCCAGTCTGTACACACTGTTCCCTTCAGCAGATACAGTTAAGCACACGTTACCCCCTCAGACATGCCTGGATTCACAAACTCTGGTCTGTAAACCTGCTGGGCAACAAAACCCCGACTCTCTGCCTTCTCGTCCATCTCTTCGCTCCATTAACGCAGGTGGCCGCTGAACTCAAAACACCAACACTGAGCGGCACAGTGTGTACAGACACCTGCTAGCGTTGGGTACACTTGGAAGTGAACCTCAAACTATGCAGGTTTTTGACATATTATTTTGCATGGAAATCAACTATTCCCAAACCCTGATATTACCTCTTAGTTCATGATCAGAACCACATCCCACAGATACCAAAAGTTGTATTCTGCTGATTAATTAGTCAAAAGTAGTTAAACGATTTATTGCTACTGGTATCAATAATATAAAATAGTTCACTTCCTGTCTCTGATGTGGACGTGATCACAGGATGAGAGGATGACAACATTATCTAAAAATAATAATACACTAATTCCACTAGTACCTAACAATATTTTATCAGTTATTATTTACTTTATTTTGATGCTTGCTTTACTTCCTTCAGAGAGATTTTTATTGTGACATCTTGTGAAAGATAAGATAAGATAAGACAAGATAAGATAGTTTATTTGCCGTTTGTACACATTCAGGTACATAGGAAAGTGAGTCAGGCCTCAAACAAAGGCATTTTTTCCTGATCCAAGCATCCAAAATAGATACAGTTTTTCTTGGGTGACTTCAGGGAGAAAAACAAATGGTTAAATCATGTTCAATTCTCCCATTGCAATGAATAGGACAGGACCTGCCACTCGTCTACTAAAGGGGCGGGGCATATAGACACCATGTGACACTGAAATAGGAAATGACTCTCCACTGAACTGTCTTGTTCGTAAGTATCTTTAATCATATAATTCTACTTGTTTCAGCTGATCCTTTCCTCTTGATCTATGCAATTGTATTTCTTGTTAAAGCGTTGTATATATATCTGCTCCATTATATTTTCCACAGTACAAATGTAAATGAACATGCTCTCATGCTACCTAGCTAAGTCCATGTTTAAACTAATGACAGTCTGTGCTGTCTACATCTATGACAACTGAGTGTACATTGAATTATATTTAGACTTATTTGATGCGTTTCTTTTGCAGCTGCGACAGTGTGTAACGTTATTCACTGCTTGGCTTAGAATAAGAGGTTTTAAGACCACCCCACACTACAAGCACACAAACAAACAACAACATTACACAATGAACCTTTAAATATTCATATGTGAGAATATAGTTACATTTTCTGGCTCTGAATTCTAACTGGGAACTATGGAGTTTAGCTTTTTAGCTAAAGTTACTTTTTTGGACAATATGCATATGCATTCCATTGCATTGTATGGTATGTTGTTAGTATAGTTCTCATTTAACATTTCTTAGTGCAAGTTAAAAAATAAAGTTTTAAAAGGCTCTTCTGGCAGTAGCTAAGCAGACATTTCTCTGCCTAAGATTTACAGAGTCATTTTCTGTACCCATAAAAATTGTTCACATTAGTTCACAGTCTCTGTGGAACACAAATCTAACAGCAAAGATGTAGATTTCACCAATAAAAGTATGGAAGAAGTAGAGGACCTTTGAAAACCATCATCAATCATACAGTAGATGCATCAGTGAGAATAATACAGAATACCTGAGCAACGTACTGTGATATATTCTATTATATTTTGAGTTTACAACTGTTTGTTTTCTTTTATATCTTACATAAATAAGGACACTTTCACCATAAGCTGACAAACAAAAAGACCTTAACTAGTGTACAAAACCTTACAAAAATCCAAGTGTTTGTTGTAAAAAATGTCTAATAACTGGACTCAATCATTGGATCACAGTGAACAGTTAGAGCTACATACTTATAACTAAGAACTAATAATACAACAAAAACTATTGTTTTCTTACTTGTAGATTAGTTCAGAGATTGCATCATAAATGCTTTAAATAGGCAACAGTCTTACATGTAATTTTGTTCTGTATAAATTGCCAGAAAGAGCTGACTACAACTGATACCATAACTCTTACTCTCAGGTATATATTTCAGATAATGTTCAACAGCAAATAATACTGTTTTATTCTGCCTGAAGATCTCCTGGCCGTTGTTTGTGTTTCTTGGTAGTGACATTAAAGGAAACATTTGACTTCACATAGAACCGACCCAGGTGGGACTTGAACCCACAATCCCCAGCTCCGGAGGCTGATGCCTTATCCATTAGGCCACTGGGCCTCCAACATGTTTACAAAACCACCTCCTAAGAATGTGTATAAGTTGGCATAATTAATGTGTGTAGTCACTATTTTCTGATTAACAAATTGCGAGAATGTACATCATGTGACCAATATGTAACTAGAAAATCCTCTTATTGTACAAGTTATACAATGATATACATTTAGCCTTGATGAGAGCTGAAAGTTTAACTCTTTTCTTTCTTTCTTTGTTTCTTTCTGTCTAATTTAAGAAGGGGACTACGAGTGACTGGAGTTAGACTAATCCGCAGCTGCTAAGTGCATGTTTTAAGTCCAAACATCGACAATGACATGAAGTGAAACATCAACAACATTTGTAACATCAGAAAAGTGGATTTTCATGAGCTTGACTCACATTAACAAAAAATGCAAAGATGTATAGGTGAATTTACTGTAAATAAGGACTAAAATGGAGTTGAAGTCATGCAAACATCTTGATAATGTAATGACTAATTAAGTAAATAAACATTTTGACTATAACGAAGCTCATCATGACAGCAGTGCATTTCTTTTCTTTGGTATACCTTATCTTGGTGCCCTTTAGGACTTGTCATGTCTCTCTTTGACTCAGAGTGAATCCAACCTCACATCTGAGGACACACACTCTGACACACTCTACAGCTATAGAAGTGCTGATGGGGAAATGTTATTGATGTCATGACGTTTGTCAGGGAATTTCCCCTGTGACTGCTGAACAGGTAATGCACAGTTCTACCACAACCACTGGTCTCTTTACTCTTTTTTTCTTTGTGATAAGCCAGACCAGCTGAAAAGTCTGCTGTTGGTAAATAGAGCATGTACTGTTCAGACATTTGCATTCACCTTTTCCTAAAAATCTGATATGCAACTATACTCAAAAGATATGTCTATATTTAACTGAATTCATGGACATAGAAACCCCACATAGATTTTGAGACACAAGGTCAGGTTTCATAAAACTGTCTCATTATTTACGGAATGTTTTTCATTATTTTGTTATTTTAAGTTACTATTAACTCTTCATGTTACAGGACCTTAGTTTTCATCACAATTTTGTATAAAATTTTTATGTGATGTAAAAAATGTGTTGATTGGTTGGATGGTTTTAGAATCCTATAATAAAAAGTGCTGCAGGACAAGAACAGGAAAGAAGTGACAGATGTGTTTAAGCTAATAGAGAATAGAGAAAAAACAAGCATTCTGATCCTAAACATCATGTGTTCTTGTGAGGATAGATTTCACAGTTTACAAGGTGCACCTGAACGTACCATGGAGTTAGTATCCCTGTAAAGAACTCAGCAAACTGATTTTATAATTTGTATGAAATGTATTTAATTCTAAAGCTGCATCGCATTAGAAAAATCAAACTCACTGATTGGAATTTATAATCAGTTTTGAAACATGTTTTTTTTTGTATGTGTGTGGAAATCAATGGGATATTTTTATACCTTTAGCATCTAATTACTAAAAATCTTGTGGTCCACGGACAAGTAAGGAATAGATTTTAAAAAAGGAAATAAAGAAAAGACATATAAACCTTCCCTTTTTATGCAACCTCTATAGTCATCTGAGTCTAGATTTCAGAGTTTACGTGATGCACCTGAATGTACCAAGAAGTCTGTCAGTGTCAGACTTTTTCCTTCTGTGACTAAACATTTTCTCAACTGGTGAGCCGGTAAAATCAGGTGACGACCCTTTATTTTTGGGAATGGCAGCATTAGTGACTTGGGTTTTTTGGTTTTAGGAAGACCTTCCACACCGTTTCCTCACCAACTCCTCCTTCACCCACATTTTCCTCTTCCTTCATCCTTGCTCTATTCAAGCCATTCAGGAAACAGCTTCTCTTTTTCTTTGGAAATCCCCCTCTCACTCCCTTTCCCATCCATGTCAGGATTCCTGGCTACAGATCCAGCTCCCCCCCTCCCCTTTCTCCCTCTCTCGCTCTCACACTGGCGGGGGAATATGCAAATTCCTCTCTTTCTTTCCTTAATTGATTAATTGAAGCCAGGGCCCTTTGAAGGCCTTGTTTGTGTGCTGCTCTTTTTCTTTCACCCCCCCCCACCACCACCTCCCACCTCCTCTCACAACCTGTGTTCTTGTTCCCTTCGCATCAAGAGGATGCATCTACTGCAATGAGCCATTCATGCATTTGGTCCAAAATAAAGCCACTGTACCAAACACTGTAGCATCAGGAAAGTGGAAGGAAATCTCTGTAAACCTCTTCAACTATTTATTGAGCTACTGTTTAGGAATGAAGCATGAATCAACAGAAATGATACCAATGAAACTACACTCACCATCAGTATTAAAATGTAGAGGACCATTTCGGCACTGCACTATGTAAATCAAAGCAACTATATCTAAAAATAATGAGATACCTCCTCACAATTTTGTCTAAACATCTCAAAGTAAAGACTTAGAATCTCAAAATAATGTGATACTTCATATATATATATATATATATATATATATAACTTTCTATATGACTATATTGTCTAATCTAAAAATTACTACTACTTTACCAAAATAAATACTTTATATCTCAAAATAATGAAATACTTTGTCAAAAAATAACTTAGTACCTCAAAAAATGAGACACTTTATATAAGTGATGACTTAATATCTACAAGTAAAAGATACTTTGTCAAAATAAATATTTCTAAATAACAACATAGTTGATCAAAAGTAATAACTTCGTATTATTATTAATGGATATTTTGTCGAAAATTATGACAGTATCACAAAATAATGATACACTTTGTAAAAGCAATGACTTAATATCTATAAATAATGGGATACTTTGTCAAAATAGTGACGTATGTGACTAAAAGTGATAATGAAACACTATGAACCAGTCATTAACTAATTCTGTCATCACATTGGAGGAAATAGCCCTCCAAGTATTTTGTCATTCTTTCCTTTCCTTTTAACATGAATGGATGGACAGTACTTTGTCCACTACTTCAGACCACCTTAAGCCAGGCAGGTAAATCTGATGTCATTTCGAGCTCCCTTAAAACCACCTCTTCATTCCAGGTAATCTGATAAGAGCTGCGGTCACAAATACACCAACGCAAAAATACCAATGAAAACACAGTTTACTTTGCATGTCATTTCTCATCTGAGAAGTGAAGTGAAAATGTAAATGATTGTGTGACACATTAGCCAGACGAAGCCAAAAAAAGGACAACAAATTTCTGTGTGAAGGTGAGTGCACAGCAAACAGTCAACACAACAGTTGAATGTCAGGCCATGCTTGTGTGCAGTATACACAAATAATATGAGAAGTTATTATTCTTAACTGATATGCAGGTCAAACTCGCAAGCTGTGTGAGTCTATGTGTGTGTTTAACCTTTGCTAATGCTCTCTAATGCCTACACTGAAATAAAACTGTTGCACACAGGCATGCTGCAAGTGGAAAATAAAAGCAGATGCCCTGGTTTCTTCTCTTTGACTTATCAAGAGCTTTCTTTCGTGCAAACCACAGTGCATCGCAGATAAAACCTCAAGGTTCACACATCTCTGCTGCACAAAAACGCTTGCTGCTGACACATATCTAAGGCTTAGACTTAGTGGAACTGTTACTATGAGTCGTTCTAAGTTACCTCTTGGTCTTGTTCATGGCAGAGCTCTTCTCCTGGACAGCACTCCTCCTCCACTGGTGATCCACACGGGCATCTGAGCGTGTCCCTACAGCTCCATGCTTGACCCTGTTCTTCCTCCACCTCCTCCTCCTTCTGCTTCTCCTCCTCCGTGTCCTCTATGAGTTTATGCAGCCCGGCCGGCGACAGCAGGACGTAAAAGCTGCTGGGGGGTTTGAGGGCTGCCCACCTACCAGTCACCAACTAGACTGAGCTCCACTACTAAACCCAGCTTATCAAACCCCTCAGTCTCTCTCTTTCTCTTTCTCTCTCCTTCTCTCGTGTTCTCTTCTATCTGAAGATGTGTATCAACCACAAATCAGCATCAAAACGGGCTTCAAACTCCCCGCGCCTGCGACAAAGCCGAGAGAAAGGAAAAAAAGAAGCTTCAAACAGGTGTCAAAATGGAGCTGCAAGAGCCCAGCAAAGTCATTCACTTGTCCCTTTACATAAACAAGTCAGCATCTTAAATGGAGGAACTGGCTCTGACAGATAGGGGAACTCACATCAGTTTCTGTGTGTGTGTGTGTGTGTGTGTGTGTGTGTGTGTGTGTGTGTGTGTGTGTGTACAAGGGGGAGGGGAGAGGACACGCACATAGAGAGAAAGAGAAATGCAGACATAGACGAAGAGAATAGTGAACATACATGCAACAGAGGAAGGAGGAGGAGAGTAAGAGTGATGAGCAATCATCTGAGCACCATCAGTGTACTCCAGGAAATGATATCTGTGGCTCTTCACAGCATCAACACACAAAACAAGAGGCCACACCTAAAAGCCGCCTTTAATTCAAGGCCTGAATTTGGTCAGAATCAACTGCTTCATGTAGTTCTGGTAGTGCAGAGTCAGAGAGAAATTACTTGCATGTTGCAGCTGAATGACAAAATATACGTAGTTGAAGAAGCGTCTGTTGTACTTTTAATCATGGCCTTAAAGATACATATATAGCTCCACATTTATTGGAAAGTTGCAGGGTCACCAGGACAGCCTTGAAGCTCCAACGTCAACTCCTATGATCTACAAAGGGGGGCAGCATTTTACCCGACAGTCGTAGTGCTGGTGTTCAGTGTAAAAACTGCTGATGCCAGGCAGTG
>JAPQRQ010000006.1:307393-318970 GCA_037367365.1 Apogon talboti
TTAATTTTGGATTATAGGCCCTACATATGGAGTAGGTTTTATCAATGCCCTTTCCATCCCCATATTCACAAAAAAACTAAATGCTTATAAACTCGATGGGTGAATCTGACGCTCTGTAACTGTAGCCAAAGAGTTAGAGTTGGTTTGACTGTGTTCCCCTGGTCTGTTCTTTAAGGTGTCCAGGCGGCATGCACCACTTTTATTTTCCTGCTGCACGCTCCGGTTGCATTGCTGTCATTTAGGAATTATGAAAAAGAATCGTTTTTGAACACTTATGAATCATTATTGAATTGTCACGTATCACATCAGGATGAATCTAATTATCGATGTGTTAGCACACCCCTACCCAGAGGGCCTCGTATACAAAGGCCACTTCTTTAAGGGCAGACTCAGCTGACAGCCAGCAGTGTTTTGACAGCAGTCAAACTGAACTGATGTAAGAGACACACATTAGACTGAGCCATGTGAGTGGTTAATGGTTACTGTAGGGAGGAAAAGGTCACTGGGCCGAGAAACATGTACCTCTAGGATGGATCTGAATTCAAGGGGCCACAGAATTGTGTGTGTGTGTGTGTGTGTGTATCCAGGTATGTGTTAGTGCTTTACTTTCACATCATAAACTAAACTGCTAGCATGTATATCAGGTGAGACTTTAAATGGACTTATTACTCTACAATCTCTGCACATCCTACGTGTCTCATTCATCTTTCCTTATTGATTTACCTTTTTCAAGTCACATCAGTGTACTTGAGTATTATAGCCTAAAGCTACGTCTGGCTGCTTCCTCCTTACCTTTGAAGTCTGAGTGTACATTTGTTTTTATCACAGCTTTGGTCTGTGGATACAGTTTTTTCCACCCTTTCTTTTTCTGTGAAAGCAATTAAGTGTAGTACTAACGTGGCCTTTAAATAAAGCTCATACCTCTGTATTGTCAGGATGTTCCTTGGTGTGTAATCATTAGTTTGCTTTAAGGTGTTACCACCCAGCATATATGTGTCTATGGCCACATGGAGTGCATTGCCCTCTACAGGCTGGTATCAGTATATCTCAAAGTCAGACATACGTGACCCAAAGATAATGTCCCTGTCTGTGTCCTAATAACTTAAGTTGCACTCAGTACTGGACAGTGCCTGCAACTCTGTCGTAGAAGGTTGCAATTCAGCCATTAAATGTGATTATTTAAATTTTTTCAAGATTATTCCCTATATTGCTTATCTGTATTGTTTGTTTGTTTGTTTGTTTATTTGTTTTTGAGCAGAAGAAAAACAAAACTTTTTTTTACATACAAGGAACTAATTGCAGAACAAATAAATTAATAAATAAAGGTGATCAATACAATATAGCAAGTTCCATGTACATTAGTAATAACAAAATATTTCAATATGTATTGCTCGAAAATGAGTGGGGAGTATTAAGAAGCTGATGTTCGATGTGTTTGCTTAGTTAAATGTTTATTAGAATAATTACTGGCAGTCAACTGCAACAACTAGGCAATAAAATAACTAACACATCATGCATCTAGTGGTTTCTGCTTAGTGACTTTTACATTAAAACAGCAATTGTCTGTACTAAGTGACTTTGAATCCAGCCTGGTTCATGCCTACTTTCAGTTTCCATATAAAAAGTCACTGCAGCACAATGCAGGGGATACAGCTGTATCTGGAAAGCTCCACGAGTGTTTGATGTGTTCATAGAGATAATAAAGCGGTGTGTGTTTGACTGCAGCAGCAGAGCAGCAACCAGGTGGGACTCCATCATAGTGTCAGTGCTCTGAGTTTGAGTGGAAGCCTTTAGCGGAGTGTAGCACAGGACCTGAAACCCTAGTTTCCCTGTCTGTCTCAGCAGGATGTGCTTTGTACTCAAGCGAAGAGCATCCACCTAAAACTCTTTTCTTTTGAGCAATTTAACAACAGAATAAAAAGTGTTGGCTATTTTAAATGTCTAGCAAACACACATTAGCACCAGTGTCATTTACAACTATGTATATGTTTGATGACATGAATCGATGTAAATAAAAATGTCTTCAGGTTATACTTTTTAGGGAACTGTCTGTACAAAGATGTTGAGTACAATGTATGTGGAGGTTGCCTGCACTTCTTCAAACATCACTACGAGTGACACTGTATGTTGACCCCACAGTGGGTAGGGCATTAAAGGTCATAAACACCAACTTCCTTTTTTATAGGCAATGCAAGGGGTTTTTCATTTTCAATCATCTTGAATAAGCAAACAGGTGCCTTATTGACAGTTGTAATGAACACCTGCTGTCCAAAGGGAGGCTTTTCAATGGTTGGCTGGTGGAGCTGATGACCTGCCCCCAGGAAGTGCTGTTAAGTCACTGAAATATTAACAGCTTCTTTGAAATTTGAGTTAATTGTGTTTTACATGGACTTTAATATTCCATAGATTATTATCGTCATAGCTCAGCCTTGTGCAGTCACCACACTCAGAAGAGACCGACCTGATCCGGCCCAACTGGAAGGAATTTAAGAGGGGTGTACAATGCAAAAGATTAATCCAGTTACTTGGATGGAATGAACATATTCTTTTGCACATTTATCCCCACATGGTTGTAATTAGTTGGTGTGACAAGTTTCCATTAGGTGGCAGAGTCAAGGCAGAAGCACATCAAAATGGATTTGTGTGATACAAATCTTTTCTTTTGTGGAGACCTTAAAGATTTTGAGATTGGTAAATGCCTTTATGGTCAAGAGGCTTGAAGTGATAGTTCAAACAAGTGTTTGAAAGATGAAATGAAGCTGAAAAAAGAAACTGAGTGGAACCACTGTGCGGATCCAAAAATTCTACTTGGATAAAGTGCTTTGTGGCATGTAAAGGCACATCTTATCGGACATTTATTCAAACTGGAATCTGTCATTAGAATGATTTCAGTTGGGTCGAAGAAATATTATCCCTGTAAGCAGCTACTGAAGAAAGTCCTTATCAGCAATTAAAAAGTACAAAAGTCCTATTAGGATTGGTCAAACACAGTGGAGCTCAGATACTGTGGCTGCATTAGCTGATTGGCATCAGCTGTTTGCTTCATGCTGTATCATTAGCTCAGTCATCAGCTGATCAGACACCAGCTGACTGTCATATCCACTCACATTCACAACATCACTCTCTTAATCTACACGCAAGGATGTCTCTGTCAAATCTACCAGTATCAGTATTATCATGAAATCCTGTTATGTACTGTAGTACTGTTATGACCTGAAGTTTTAGGATCACTCATTACTATTACCTGCTGCAGATTAACAGTTCACATATCAGCTCTTGACTGACCTTGTGGTGGCTTGTTGATCATTTATCTGCAGTGTGGAGTTGATCTGTTTCACTCATTAGTCATTCGTCTCCACAGCAGCGATTAGTTGTTGATGAGTTTGAAATTATTCAGTTAACCTTCTGTTAGAGAGGCTTCAGTTACATCACAGGCTTTTCAAAGGAGACAGGAGAAAACATGTTCCATCTTTCCCCTAATGAATGAAATGTACATACAGCGATGCACTAATAAATACATAAATAAGTGTTTAATTAGGTTCTATACTTTACCTTTGTTTAACCAGGTTGGTCAACTAAGAACCATTTCTTATGATGACCTGGCCAGAAGGCAGGAGTCAGATGCAAGAATATAAAATAACACCTAGGGCTGCGAGTTATGGCCAAAAATGGTGGTGTGAAAAAATATTTAGTTCTAAGTGAATGATGGAGAAAATAGATGGTTGATGGTTGATTTGTTGTTTGTGAATAATTTGAAAAAGGCAACCAAAATATTTGGTTTTGTGATTTATTGCTTGCATTGTTCAAAATATTTAGTTTGATTTAACTTTTTTTTTTTTAACTATTCTTTATTATCAGAACATGATGAACACCCATGCAGGAAGTATTTTAAAAATCTAGAGGTAGAATATTCCAAAACAATTATGTCTAAAAAGTCTTTTTTCAATACTATAATGTGCACCAACTAAACTGAGAATGAAAACAAACCCTAAAGACAAAAGAAAAATGTACATCTCATAAAGTATAATTATAAAACAATATACAATGATAATGTGATCAATATGTGTTAGATAACTGTCTTGATTTTCTTGTCTGTGTTTTTTCAGTCACTGATGTGGAGTTGAAGCGGCTGAAGGATGCCTTCAAAAGAACCAGTGGTCTCTCCTATTATATGACCCAGCAATGCTTTTACAGAGAAGTACTGGGAGATGGAGTTCCCCCTAAAGTAGCAGAGGTAAGCCATGTCACACCAGAGGAAGTTAAAGTGCAGTTAAATTGTAGGGCAGATGCCTCTTCTGTTTCAGTGGCTGCCTGCACAGCAGACCACTTTTGGCAAGTTAGTTCTAGTACTAACACAAGTATTAACATCAAATTGAAGCATTAAGTCAAGTGAAGATTAGTGCCAATTTGATTAAGTTTGATGTGCAATTAATGGTTAGTAGCAGAGGTGGGGATCGGGGGAGCAGGGACACAGAACAGGTTGGTAGATTGACCATGCCCTCCCTCATCTGCCTCTGACAGTCATTAACTGTTTCCTCATATGAAGCCCAGACAGTGTCAGAATGTGCAGATGCAACGTTCCACTTCTGAGATGTTCTCAGTGGGGTATGAAGGCATGCAAATGATGGAAACAAAACCACAGTAGAACCATAACAGGGCTCAGCAATAAGGCCTGCTGCCCACTGACTTGAGGCAAATAAAATGCCACGTAGGGCAAGTAAATGTAGAACCTGAAATCGAAATGAGCACATGGTTTTTATAAAGCCGATGGTGGCAGTAACTGAGCAGTGCACTCAGCTCTAACTTCAACTTTTTTCTTTCTTGTCTCTGTTGCAATTAAAGCGTGACAATCAGTCTCAGTTTTTGATAACTGCTGTAAATATATGCAGGCAAATTAAGACCATTCAGGCAAGTGGATTTCTGACCTACATGCTCCAGCAGGGAGGTGGGAAACAAACACTAATGCTTAAACCTGTAGTTTCAGTGCAATTGTAGTTAGTGTTTTTTTTAATAATATTTTATTTTGCAGTTTTCAATTATTAAAGCACAAAAACAACAAAAATAAAGTCTCAGATGTGTATGTTAACTAATTAATTAACAAGCCAGTCTTAACTTAAAGAGAGAGAGGGAGAGGCAGCTGACAGTCACTGGTATATGGATATTATCTTTAGTCCAATCTAACTTCCTCCAGGTATGTGAGAAGCACTTGAAAAAGTGTTCACAGAGCATGTCCTCAAAGACCTAAGTTTTTCCATCTGTATCAATGACAACATGTCATTGATCCACATTCGAAAAGGAGGAGGATTTGGAGACTTCCATTCTTTTAATATCAGCTTCTTGGCGATTATCATTCCAAATTCCAGCGGACGCTGTAGTGTTGTTGGTATATTCCTGACAGTCTGAGAACAGCCAAAAATAGCAAGTCCTGGTTCAGGCTGAAGAGGCCTTTTGTAGACCCTGGAGAACCAGTCAAATATTTTAGACCAGAAACCAGTCAATGAGGAACAAAACCAAAAGGCATGAGATAAGGTACCTTCCAACGTTTAACATTTGTCACACATTGGGGAGACTGAGGGAGAAATCTTGTTCAGCCTGAGTTTGGAACAGTGGAGACAGTGGACAGTCTTAAACTGAATCAGCTGCTGCCTACTGTTTATAGAACAGGAGTGACTCTTAGACAAACATTTATCCCACGTAGATTCAGTTATTTCAATGCCCATCTCTTCTTTCCAAGTATCTCTTATTTTCAGACTATCTGCTTCAATACATTCATCAAATATTTGTACAAATTTTGAGATGAGATATCTGGAGGAAGAAGGGCTTTTCAGCACATTATAGAACTCATGTTCCATAGGAAGATTTTTGTAATTTGAGATTTTTGATATAATGTAATGTCTGACCTGTAGATATCGAAAAAAGTGAGAATTGGACAGGTTATATCGTGTCTTTAGTTGATTATGTGTGTGTCTTGAGTAGTTGTCTTACTTCGACCAGCTCCATATGTAAAGTACCATGAGATACTTATGTTATGATTTGGCGCTATATAAATAAAATTTGATTTGATTTGACTGAATGAAGCAAATTCACCATCAATGTACAAGTTTTCAAGTGAGATCAAGCCCTTCTTCCTCCAGTCACAATAAGACTTGTCGTGCCAGGGGGGCAAAAACGACTGAATGAAACATATAGGTGTTTGTACAGAGGTCTGAGGCAGTGTTAAAAATGTCCTGATCTGAAGGAGGAGTTATGTACAGAGCTGGCTTCTAGTCTCAGCCATAAAGGGGTATCAGAGCTGAGGATGTCCAAAGCACCTTGCCGCCAAAACATCAATGCTCTCATGTTAGCAGCCCAGTAATAATGTTTAAAGACTGGCAGGCCTAACCCCCCCTTCACTTTAGGTTTCTGTAAGTGCGTTTCAATTGTAGTTAGTTTAATATGGATAAGAGGTTGTAGTTATATTTTAAGGAATTGAATGGTTTTGGCTTTTTTTTCCAAGTATAATGGGCAAACCCTTTTTTATTGCTGAAAATGGTAGGATGAAAGTATATTCAGTACGTCAGATATGATTGATTAATCTGTGTCAGTTGAATTGTCTGTTGTTTTGATTGAGAGGCAAGAAAACCCTGCTCACTTTACAAGTTCCTTTTATAACACATGTTGTCTTGTCACTACCTTGTCACAGTGGAACAATAATCCTTTCCAAAGCTTTACTCTACATACATAGTACTTTTTGGTTTAGCCCCATGTACCCACTGAACCAGTGTTATCTTATGTAAAACACTTCCACTGCAGTAGAGGAGCGCAGTGTGGCTGCAGACAGCAGATTATGGGCTGTTTGCAGTTGTTCTGTACAGACAGCAGACACACACCTTCTCCTTGAGTACATCGCTGTGGTCAGTGTTAGCCATCCTGTCCATCCCCCATCTGCCACACACACACACACATACACACACACACACACACACACACACACACACACTTCTTCAATCAACACTACTGCATGTGTCTTCTCCTTCGTTTCTCTCAGCATCTCTCCTCTTCTTCCTTTGCTTCGGTCACCATGGCAGCAGTTACTGTGGTGACAGCGGTCCAGATGTAAGGTTATCGCTGGTCTGTTCAAACAGAAACAAGGCGGCTGCAGATTCTGACACTTCAAAGAGAGGGAGCCCAATCAGCCAGTCGAGATGCAGAAACGATCCTGTTTAATGTCCTGAAATCCCAGCAACACAGAGCCCAAAACCATATCTTCTTTTGATAATTTGTTAGTACTCTGATGATGGTCTTTCAGAGCAGATTCATAATGATTCTATGAACTGGATAAAAATAGAATCAGTGTTTGACACACAAGACAGCTGAGATTTTGCTGCCCTGCTGTTATCACTGAATTAGTGGAGATTTGCAGATCTTCTTTGTGGTCTAGAAGGGATCAAACAGGGCATTTTTGCATGGATCGCACCAGTTTAAATTGATGCAGTCTCATGGTATCTTTATAGATTCAGTTTGAAATGAGTCCATGGCAAAATAGAAGTCTGTGTAAAATGATATGAGATGTCCAATCACCTGAAAAGCAAACAATATACTGCATGCTGTTTTTGTGCCTTTTATCTGTTTTGGTGTGTAATCCTCATGTCACTTATGAGAAAGACACCTGCAGAACTCATGGCCTCATGGAACCATTCAGAGGGATGAGTTTTTATGTTGGAGGACTGCAAAGGTCTGTTGTTCTTATGTGAATCTGATGACCAGGCAGTGGTAGGGATACACACCTAGTTGCATTGCCAACAATCTGATACAATAAAGATATATGTGAAGCAATTATCAGGGCAATACAGTAGTGCTGCCACGATTAGTCAATGTAATCGACCATGAAAATTAGTCAACAACAATTTTTTTTGGTTGACGCTATGCGTTGCTATCTCCCTGCGACCTGTGACCGCTGCCAGAGACAAGCTCCAGGTGCCGCCATGCCACAGTGCCTCAACATGCACCCGCTGTCTCTCTTGATTTAGGTAGTAGGATAGTCCAGACCAGGCCCGGTTCTAGGACGGGGTAATGCCCCTTAAACAAACATCCTGCCCCCTCAAATTAAAGTTACCGTAGGTAGGGAAGAAGAAAATGAGCCGCACAACAGCGGGAGACTTAGAGGAATGTAAAGCATCTTAAGTTTTACTTTCACATAGTACGGTTGTATGGCGTGTGCATAGTCATTGCGAAGTACGTACGCCACGGAAGGCGCCCCCCATAAGGCCCCCCCCCCATCGCAGCCTCTGTCAGCGGCATGTGTCCCCTTCACATTCCTGGTTGCCACCTCATATAGGTCTATCTGGAACCGGCTCCGGTCCAGACTCTGACTAATATGGCATAGCCTAATGGACATGCAGATGCTTCTGCTTAAGACTGTTACTTAATGAGCTTCCAACAAAAGTAGGCTGATATTGATGTGAAGGTTAAGATGAAAGCCCAGATTGGATATTAGGAATGGGCTCTCCGTGTCTACATCTGTAGGCTACCTGTGGATTTGTCTCCTCTCTTTTTGTCAGTTGCAGACAAAGTAGGCTGACTGAATTCCTCCTTCCAAGGTAGGACTGCATGCCACAACTTGCAGCAGTGCTCACTGACAGTGTCCTGAAAATGAGTGTGAGAGATATGAGACCATATTTGCACCATATATATTTGCACTGTTAAGTAAATACTTACTCCAAGTCACTTTGCACTGGAAATTGTAAGGGCCTATTGTATTATATTTTGTTTAATATTGATATACAGTAGCTAACCATTTACTTGAATTACTTTGTGCATTTTTTTTTTTTTTTGGAATATGGAAAACATCCCACTTTGTAATTTTTTATTTAGTAATATTTAACTATTTATATTGTTTACATTGGTAGTTTTTTGTTTGGTAATATTTAAGTTATTTCTATTTTTGACATTTGTCATGGTCTGGTTGACATTTTATGTTTTGGCCCTTGAGCTGTATTCAAAATAAAATGGACACAACAAAATAACAAACCCTTATAATTAGCCGTTAAGATTCGTCGACTAATTGAAAAATTTGTTGAAAGATTAGTCGTTAGAAAATTAGTTGTTAGTGGCAGCACTACAATACAGGATGATTTACCCTGAATGCAATTCAGCATAAATTGACTTAGCTAGAGTTAGGTGAAATAATTCTTAGGTTTCAAATAGGAATAAATGATTAGTGAGCATTAAAATGACATTTACCAACAATCAGTATCCACACAAGTTATCTATATATTAAAACCCAAGTGGTCTCTCTGGTCTACGATGCTTTGCGACGCGGACGTGCCCGATTATGGATTGACGTGAGAAATGTCAAAAATCGATGTTCTGAATGTAATGTTATTTTAATAATGTTGACGGCGGAACTAAATTGCAACCGCCGCGTCGTCACGAACAGTTTACAGCGACGCACACACAAAAGAAGGTAATGGCAGAAAAACCAATCCATGTAGCGCCTACAACTCAGTTAAAAGCAAGTACATGGAAACAGTTTGGTTTCTATGAAGTCAAAGGGAAAGTGGAACTGGACAAAAACCACAGTATTTGCATGGCGTGTCGAGCGCCAATGAAGTATTTTGCGACCACGACGAACATGATTAAGCATGTTCATCTTCCTGTTGGTTCTTTGCGATCCAGTATGTTGTCAGGTACATGTTCTCTATAACCTTCCAGTTGACACATTTGTGTTGTGTTGTTTCCAATATGGATCATTAGAAATGTATTTAGTTTTAAAAATAGCAAGAAGTTGTCATACAGTGAGGAAAAACATTAATTGCGGGGTGCATCCATAATCATAATCGGATCATAACCCTCTGAATGGGAATGGAATCGTCAGGAGCCCAGTGATGTGCAGCCCTAGTAGTCAGTGGAGCAGTGAATGTGTTCTGGAGGTACTGTTTTTCTGACTTTTGTTCAACATTCATTTACAAAGATAAGAGTATGTTTCAAACTGTAGGTGCTACTTTTGTAAAATCAAACTGACTAAGTCTTAGACAGAGGATGTGTGCTTTTTACATTTCAGGATTTGGAGCCAAACCGTCCAGTTCTTTGCCTGACATGTCTGTGGCGGGGAAAAGTCAGCCAGAAGGAAAAGTCCCTGAGTGATGGCTGGGTGGGTGGGGGCAGACTACTAGCTGTACATGGCTTAGTTGACCTTTTTTGGGGTTTTCCCAGACGTCCTGGTTGGATTTCGCTGTCAGCCACCAGAAAACCACGTTTATCCGTTGGGTGCTACGATGAGAATATGTGACGATGTGGTGATTTGGAAGAACACTGGCAGAACAGTGTTGTTGTCCTGAAATAGTGTGACAGAGACAGTAGCTTTTAAAATGACAATTTCTCTGTTAAAACAGCTTCTGTCTGTGGTTTCCACATTGTGACAGGTGTCATGCTGCCATCTCACCAGGGAAATAAACAGACCGTCAGATGGATTGACAGTGGAATGAAAGGCAATGTATTTTTGTAGCAAATTTCAACATCTTAGACTGTGTGGTTTAGAAAACTTGAGAAACTACAGCTTCAAAATCCACTTTTAGTGGACTAACTTAAATAGGGCTGTTAAATATGACACAAATATCAAGTATTCATATCTCAATAGACCAAATTATCTGTAAATCAAATGTATCTAAAATGAATACATTACTTATTAGAAGTTTTTTTTTAAAAAAGTTATTTATCCTATAAGATCTTGCTGGTGTCAGGGTAATTCAGATAATGGAAACAAACTTAAAACCGTAACAGGTAAATTCTATGTAATCCATAAAAGCAACGGGGGAATTTGTTAAAAGTTAAATTCAGAGAAAGTAAAAAGAGGCCTGTAGTGTTAACCCATAACCCGTTAGTGTTGGTTCAATTACACAGGTCAACTTGTTTAGATGTTATCTGCCTCAGAGATTAAGTGTGCTAAATCTTACATAGTTTAATAAAATGAACTGTAAAATAAATGATAAAAGTGCCAGTTAGCTCATGTTTTCAATATGATATTGATATTACACATATATGTTGGTTTATGTATATTTATACAAGAGATTTCTAAATCTTCCACTAGAAAGAACCTGTAAAGTGAATGTGTTGTAATGTGCAGACAGTGTTTTGACATAGATGTTGTAGCTCCCATTCTTGCATTAATTCTCAGAATGTAACATTTTGACTCAATACTGTCTTGGAAACTACAGCTAACCAGCATTTTGACTTAATTTTTCTTTATGACTCAAACTTGCTCTAGTTTCACTGCTTTTATTTTGGAGGCATTTTACTTGTAGACCAGTGTTAAAGCAGAAACATGGTTCCTGAAAACATGAAATGTGGTGATATTTTTCTCTTACCTTGTCACGGCCCAAGTTTGACTAAATCCATTTATTTTTTTTGCCAAAATGATGCGACTCATCAATTAACTCTAGAGGATCCCTGGACGTGTCTGTGCATCCTGACGTGCAGTTTAAGATGACGTGGAACCAAGACGGAGCCTCACTGAAACTCTGTTTCAATTTGGTGGAAAGTGCAGATGTCAAACTAATACTGTGAAGTCAATCGTGTTGAAAGCACATGTAAAACCAA
>JAPQRQ010000006.1:323462-335485 GCA_037367365.1 Apogon talboti
TGTCCCTGTCGGTCTGTGTCTCCCTGTCTGTCTGTGTCTCCCTGTCTGTGTCTGTCTGTCTGTCCCTGTCTGTCTGTCTGTCCCTGTCTGTCTGTCCCTGTCTGTCTGTGTCTCCCTGTCTGTCTGTGTCTCCCTGTCTGTCTGTCCCTGTCGGTCTGTCCCTGTCTGTCTGTGTCTCCCTGTCTGTCTGCCCCTGTCGGTCTGTCCCTGTCTGTCTGTGTCTCCCTGTCTGTCTGTCCCTGTCTGTCTGTGTCTCCCTGTCAGTCTGTCTGTCTGTCTCCTGCTCTGCTGCTGTGCCACTGCCTCTTGCCCTGTCTGCTGCCTAACGACATATGCAACATTTCCACATCATTGCATATTTCACTTATTTCTTGTTACAATTTTTTAATCGACCATCTTTTAAAGTGATCGGCTATGGGGCTCTTTGTGTTTTGGGGCACTAAAAAATGTTGGATGTCCGGACATTTTCTCTTCTCTGCCATGATGTGATTGCCGGACACACACACACACACACACACACAGACACGTACTCACACGCGGGCACACACACAGTAGTTGGCATTCTAGATATCTGTTAAGTTGTCCCACCCACATTTTTTTGCTTCTGGCATCCATGGTGCTACCTCTGGACAAATCAACCATTTCCTCTCCATTTACAGTTTTTATGCATGGCCGTTTGACTTTAGCTCCATATTTAACTGACAGATTGAATAGCTACTATGATTTTCTTCTATGTATGCGCAAAATTACTTCTTCCTTTTAAACATATTTCTAAATAACTTATGGCAATTTTTAGAATTTAAAGAAAATGGATAAAAATGTTGCCTTCAGTTCAGTATTTATAAAATATAACCTAGCCAAGATTAGCCACCTAGCAAGCTAAATGTAACGTCCCAGTTCGGTTACAATGAGTGACTTTGTTATGTGTTTAAACTGACTTCAATGTATTTTTCTCAGAAATCATTCACTGTCCGAGTCCCACTTACCTTAATTGATTAATAGAAGAAAGAAAAGAAAAAGTAGCAAATAATGTCTTTCATTAGCACCATATAATACAGTAATATGTACTACATTATACAGTCTTCATGTAAGTAGAACTATTAATCCATTGTATATATAATTAACTCATGAATTTGGTTTAATCATACATCTTGTATTTTGTACAATGAGGCGTCACTGTGATGTGAGAATGCATTGTTTAAACAATTTGTTCTTTCATTCTTGGGGCTCACTGGTGTCAGTTTTATTCACTTCAACATCAAAATTCACACAGACACTGATCTGTGATATTGCACCAGTCAGATTTATAGGCTACAAGTACAAACCTACAGAGCAGTTATTGAAATTGAGAAATCTGGGTTAATAAAAACACTTAGCGGTATGATATAAATCAATAATGTCTTCAACCAGCTAGTCTGATAAATATCACCTCCGTTCCGTGTCTGTTACACATATAAAAAGTTAGTTATTAACAGAGTATGAGTTCTTGCAAAGATGAATATTTAGAACACATGCTGTCAGCTCTTGCCACCCACCTGCTGTAAATGGAAACTGATCCCATGTGCACAACCATTCCTTTTTTGCTCTGTGTGTGATGCCTCAAATCCGAAGAGTTAAATATCGGAAGGGTTAGTCACATGGAATTTCTTTGTTTTCCGCCTGTCGTGTTTTTTTCCTTTTAACTCCTTTTTAAACATTCCCATCACTGGGTTGAATCAGGCTGCAAATATGTAAATTTTTGTGTGGGTTGGAGGAAGAAATAAAGAAAGTCATTATGTTTGGACCTATTCACAATTTATGAACCAGCATGTGTAACCGCAAACCACAGTAATGCTGTGATGTGAACTCATTTTGCTCAGTCTCCCATCAAGGTGTGAATTATGTTTGGGAAATGGGGCAAGTCTTCACATAAAAAAAAATAAAAAAAAAATCAATTCCCAGTCAGCTTAGTGCTTCATAATGGGCTTCACCTTATTTCGTATTTCTCCATGAGGTTATCTTTATTGCATTGCTGTATTATTAAATTTTGCTGGGTTTAAATGATACTGGATCTGCTCATTGTGTGCCTTATGAGACACTTTACACTAATATGACTCACTGTTGACTGATGATGGCGTCACTTTAATCTGTTTTGGGTCAACAAGTCAGCAGCTCATCCACACATTTCTGTCTACTGTGGTGTAAATAAATGGACGTCTGATGAGTTGTGCATGAGGTGTTAACGCTGACATTGATTTATTCTAACAGTTGTATGTTTTGTGTGCTCAGGTGATCTACACCTCATTCGGAGGCTCGTCCAAAGGGCTGCACTTTAACAATCTGATTGTTGGTCTGGTGCTGCTGACCCGAGGACGCGATGAGGAGAAGGCCAAGTGTAAGTGTTGTTGTCACTGGTTAAGAGGGAGTTGATGCTGAGACAGATGTGGCTGTTTTCATACCTCCAAATGTTAAATGTTTCAGACTGTGTCTGTGTTTTAGCATCTAGTATAACAAGTGTATTTAGTCATGCATTTGTGTAGTATTTGTTTGTGTATTTTTTGTATATTTTGTATATATAAATTTGTATATTTCAGTTGGAAAACATACAGTTTAGTCAGTGAACTGTATGTTCCTTGGTAACTGAGAAAACAAACTCAAATTAAAATTTAACTGTTGTCTCTAATTATCACAAGTTAACTTCTACTTCTAACTAGCACGTTGAGAACTGTGGACCTCTGATACTGTTCATTCCTTTACTTTCTTGGTAAATTCCACTGACATTTTCAGTTGAATAACCTCTCAGCCGGGATGTCTGTTTCTGCACATGAAATTTAACACCATAGCAACGTGGTTTATGTGTTACTATGTAACCCACTTCCAATTCTGTGATTCCAAAATTCCGAATATCTCCCAAAATATTGGTCCTGTCAACTTGCTGTTTTCACTATTCTCTTCCTTGACCAAAATTACATAAGTGTGCCAAACTGCAGCAGTCAGCTCTTTACAGATTTTGTGTGATGCCCGAGACACACACACACAGAGTCCACTTCCCTTTTATAATATAGGTTGTGCAGCCTAAATTTCAAGTATGGAAAACACGCCAGCTAAGGTTTAAGATACAGTAACAAGTGGAATTGTTAGTTGTTCCTTCTATTCAAACAGCTGCAACGTTGTACCATAAGGTTTCAAATCGTCAGATCCTTTTATTTGTGATCCTCAATAAAAAAGGTTTTTGGCAGCTCAAAATGATGCAGAGGGGGTGTCATTCTGATCAGGTGTACCACGCCTTCAACTTGTTCAAACCGTTCATAAGTAACATATGTATCCAGGCCAAAAAAAGACGTCCCGTGCTGTTAGATTTGATTTTGGCACATAATCACTGTGGCATCGTTTGGATAAGCTGGAAATGACCACTCCACAGCCAGTCTTTATGCTCTCTATTAAACCGATGGATCAGAAAAGTGAAGCTAGTCACTGCATCAGTTAGGGTGAAAGAACATGTTGAAGCTGAAACAATCATTTCAGTAATTATTCAGTTGGAAGGATCTGAATTCTTTGCAGAAAAATCCAGGTGATGTCTTTTTTGCCAGGCTGTGTATCTAATGAATTGTGAGAATTTGACTAAAAAAACACAATTATCACATCAATACAATATGGTTACTGGTTTTATTGTAACTTTAACAGAATAAGGGAACAGAAGTCAAAGTTAGTGTGACAGCCACTTCACTGATTACCTTGTTGTTTCCACATCTATAGTTCATACAGCAACTTTTGTTGCATGTCCTGAAGGACAAAGAGCATAGTGTGGCAAATATTTTGGCACACTACAAGAAAGTTAAACTTCTATTTTGTAACACTAATGGCATCACCACATCAGTGTAATGCCTCAACTGCAGTTAAAAGTGAGTAAAACGTAAGTAAGAAACAGTGCTTTCTGCTTTCTATCCATGAAATCAACCATCACTGTTTTGTCAGGTCTCAGAATTTATGAAGGGGTACAACTTGAAAGAGAATTAGTATCATAGGACACTTGAGATGTTAGTTGCGAGGCTGTGTGTCATACTTGAGATTGCTTCATTTGATGTGAGCCATGGGCGCTTCGAATCTCATCTCATGCTTTATACAAGGCCACATTTCCACCAGCACATTCTGAAATGTTTGTTCTTTTACTTCCATTCAAGCTGCTGTTACATTCACTTTACTGTCTGTGTAATGATGTTAATTAGACGTAGTTACTCTGTATGGAACTTCACTAACAGTGTCTTGTTAGGACTGTAAAGCTTTATTATTATTATTATAGTAGTCAAAATGCAACCCGCTCCCTCTGTATATAAAAATGGCTCATTCTAAGGCACTGAAAGCACAACCATATTCTATTCATTAATTATATTACATTTCTGTAATCAGATCACCATTAATTCTAATACATCTTACACACCAAACCCTTTAAATATTAGAAAGAATGGAAATGACTAATAGTTTAAGAAACTGTATGAAAATATAGACAGTGTCTTGCACATTTCAAACTTATTAATTTATTTTTTTACAAAAAAATTTGGCAGGACAAAATAAATGTCGGTATCAAACCAATGCCCCTTCTGTATTCTGATTCTTGTGGGTGATGCGTTGCAGGATGTCTTGGCTTTTGCTGTTGAGCGTCTATTGGATCCAGACGCCTGCTTTCCTGTGATAAAGCTAAAGTGACTTCTGATAATGTGTGTGTGTGTGTGTGTGTGTGTGTGTGTGTGTGTTCACAGACCTCTTCAGCCTGTTTGCCAGCGAGCCGAGCGGATATGCCGCCAGGGAAGATATGGAAGCTGTTCTGCAGGTCCTGGATGGAGAAGTCCCATCCTCCCTCAGGAAGTGCTTCACTGAGGTCAGCCTCTTCATGAACACACCAGTGAAATATTTGCAGAATAACAGTACATTCTGGACTTAAATTACCCACATTCATTCCTCTGCATTATATCTCAGCGTTTTCACATCATTTGAAGGAGTTTGTCACATGCTCATAAAACAACCATTGTTACGAGTTGCCCAGATGGAGCCAACGCTACAGAGACGATAAGGGAGTTTGGCATTACAGAGTGTTATTGTTATAATACAAAAGCACTTTGCAGATCACATCCCACCACAAACAACACTGAAAAAAAACCCACATTACACAGGAACCCCAGGCTAGTCCCACACCATCAGATAACATTAATACAGTATAACTGGCTCAGTGTATCGCTGTCATTAATTGAAAACGTCAGTGGGATTTACGGCCCTTAAAGGCATCGCCCACTAATATTTTAAAGCTCTCAGTCTATATCTACTCACCTAGGCTTCCTAAATATTTTGCATCCAAACAAAGAATCTTTGAATGGTGGGAAGAAGCCAGAGAACCCAGAGAGAACCCGGTTGCACAGGGGCAAGGCTCATACCAGTCAATGCCGGGATGGAACCCAGGACCTTCTTGCTGTGAGGTGACAGTGCTAAACACTGCACCTCCGCGCCACGTCACTGTCTGAAGACACGCACAACAATAGATTCATTGGTAAATCTACATCACCTGTAAGTGTAGATGTAAGGGTGAATGGTTGTCCGCTGTCACCCGATGGTAGCCTGGATAGGGTCTGGCATCCCGGTGACCCTCTGGAGGATTAGAGACCCATTTATGCTCAACATTAAATACACATATACATTGTGTCTGTCCTCTGCGTTCATTATGTGTCTATTTGTCTGCTTGCTGATGCGTGCCCAAACTGAAGAAACGGAGCAGTACCACTGGACAGTGTTGAGATTTGATTATTTCCAGAAATGGCAGAATTTTGCGAAAAGCGACTGTGTGAGTTGGTGAAAAACCACCGACATATTTATGACAACTAACATTCTCAATATCAACATTAGTAATACCTCCTCTGTCATCTCCATGTTTATTATTATTGACTTTTCCAATATGCTAGCTCAACTATTTTCAAAAACTGTGGAGGAAATTAACACTGGTTAAGACCCAATTTAGATTGTTACCAGTAATTTTTCATTATCTGAGCTACCTGGAACAACCCGTACTTAAAATGAAGCCTAAACATGAAGTGTGTAGTTCCAGAAATGGCTGGAACAAGTGGTTTGGAAGCAGCAGTTGAATTTGTCATATTTGGTCAAAGCGATGCGTCCCTCCGCCTGTGTGCAGCTGGCAGAGGCAGTAGGTGGCAGGTCCACTTGGAATCACAGGGATGCACTGGGGTTTTGACTTTGTCTCAAGCACCAGACAAGGACTGACCTTCATCATGTTTAACATTCAATGACTTCCCATTCTGGCTTCTGCATGTCTGATTGTGTTACCCTGAAACTACTTTTTTCCCCCCTCTCTTTTCTTCTTCTACGGGGATCAGAGCTTGGACATGTTCAAAGGTTGAACTGGTATTATATTAACAGCTTTTCTATCAACCGGGTGCAGTATTCACCTTGAGATGCAGAAGAGTGTGTTTTCCTCTGCACTTTGTCCTTGAGTAAGATTCCAGCTTCAAAACTTGTCAGTCAGTTTGAGAAGCTGTCTGCTTAAAAAATAACGAAGCTTATGTGGAATTGGTAACGGTGTGTGGGTACATACAGTTTCTCAACAACTTTTTAATTAATTACACTTTTCATTTTTCTATTTTCCACATAGATGGATAAATAGATACTTTATTGATCCTTTGCAGGAAATTATTGATTACAGCAGCAGTAACAATCAAAAACACACTGACAATCCCAACAAGACAACAGACAACCAACATTGGAGACAAGACATAACAGAAAATATATAAAATATATAGTATGTACAGTAAAAATAAAATAAGAATAAGAATAGGATAAATCATATAAATACATCACTTGATTAAAGCTCCTGTAGTTCTTTCTTGATACAAGTCTTAAAGAAGTGGACAAAATTTATGTTATATTATTGGATTTGACTAATTGTGCTAATAAATAATACAAGCGCTGTCATTTTGAAAAAGTCTGGCTGAATATAGATTTAGACAAGATAACTTAAAAATTAGAGTACCAGTGACATATGAGCTCCTTAAATTACGGATGTAATTATAAATATATTCGCAAGTCCTCTATAGTTTATCCAATATTTTTCATAAAACTCTTATCACTTCAGCACTTCAATCACATCGTGTTAGTTTGATTTCACCCTTCAGTGCAATACACATACTCAGACACCTCATTTTTTAATTTTACCTTATATTTTATCACCTTGTATGTATGTCCTTATATGTTGTATATATTTCTTCCTTCTGTGGTAAAGAGTTGGGGTTTTGTATATTTCAGTATTTCTTTGTAGTTTTGTATATTGTCAGTATTTTTCAGTTTAATTTGGTGTGATAGTTTTTATATAGTCTTTTGTTTGCACTGCTGCTAAACGGAACAGAGCTGCTACACTGATTTTCATTGTTCCTGTAACAGTGACAATAAAGATTTATTCTGTTCTATTATTCTATATCCCAGAGGGTTTCAGTGAATTTCACTTCCTCAAAGCAGGATTGGTCTGTTTTTTTTTTCTCCCCCCCTTTCTTTCTTCCCCCAGGCTATAGGTCTAGCAACAAACTAATTTTGAGTGTGTATCTCAACAGGGTGACAAGGTTAACTATGAGCGCTTCAGGACCTGGCTGCTGCAGAACAAGGAGGCCTTCACGCTGTCAAGATGGCTTCTGTCTGGAGGAGTGTGTGTCACGCTTACAGATGACAGCGACACACCAACTTTCTACCAAACGTTGGCGGGCGTCACACATTGTAAGTCATATTTATACTCAAGATAATTAATGTAATTGGAGAAACTGACGCAGATATGTATGCTTCAGCTAAAAAAGTGTGCTCCGGACACATCTTGGAGTGAAATCAAAATGAATAATTTTTTCGAACATCTTTGCATCTACACGAAGGATTTATTTATACTTTTCAGTTAAAACCCCTTTATTATTATTTTGTGACCAGTGGTTTAATATTTTCTGGTAGACTGGTTCCTCCTCTCTAAACTACTTATCCAGCGCGCTCTCATCTCTGCTGCTGTCGGTGAACACTTCTCACCAAGTCATGTGGGAGTACGCAAAGCTTTAGGCTGCCACTGAGGCTTGAAAGTTTTAGTTTTTGAGTTATGGAAAAGTTTGTGAAAGGCACAAAAGTTTTTTAGAAGTTGAGGAGACACAGTGTGAATAAGATACTGAGCTACAGTAGTAGAGAAAGAAATGTATGAAGGAAATGTTTTTTTCTTTTACTCATCTTATTATTTGGTGTCTACTTAATAAGAAAAAACAGAAAAATCTTACTAAGCTTTTGAAATCTATGTAATTCTATTGAATTGAACAGCATCATTTTGAACTGAGTGGTAGAATGGTATTGCATTGGGAGTTTGGAATACACTATGTGCACCCCCACAACAATGAGGATGCACATCTTTAGTATCGAATAATCTGTTCATCTAACTGCCCAGAGGAATGTGATAAAAATCAGTAGAAAAATGTAGTACAGGGGCCTGTTCCAGAAAGCAGGTTCAACAGTCTGTGAGTGTCTTTTTAAACTCTGAGTTGACTTACCCTGAGTTTAGAAACTCTGAGTATTCGGTTCCAGAACAGCTGCTTTGAGTGACTTCAATCGACTCTGAGTATGTTTACCCAGAGTTATGCGCGTGCATGAACCACAATAAAAAGCCATCATCAATGGAGCCCCAATACCTGGATTCACCATGGCAACCACTGACAACAAGCGTGCTAGTTGCTTTACTCCGCTGGAACAAGAGGTTCTAATTCAAGCGTACGTGGAATACGAAGCGGTATTCTGTCGGAAAGGCAACACTTCTGCTGCTGCTAAGGAGAGAAAAGCATCATGGGAGAAAATTGCTGCCTGAGTCAATGTGTAAGTTGGAATACAGTAGTCCATTGATTTAATATTTGACTTAATTAAAACTATAGCATGTAGGTTACAACATTGTTGAATTGAATAATAATAATAATAATAATAATAATAATAGAATAATAGATTCAATCCCACTGGAGAAAAACACACATGGAGGAAACTGAATATGAAATATAATAGCATTATTCAGAAAGGTAATGGCATATTATTCTAGGCCTTGATTAGACCTCATTTATTCCTGTTTGACACTGGCTAATATACAAAGTAAATAATCAGTGTGGATTTAAACTCTCAACAAATGCTGTTTTAACATACTGTATTTATGTCCTCTCACCTCGTATCCTGCCTGGTAGATTAATATTTCAGTTCCACTTAGTCAACAGGAAGAGGGCAAAGGCCATAGAAAAGCCTTCTGTTGTAAGTAACCTACTCAATACTCAGATCTTATATGGTAGTTAAAAATATACTGAAGCAGATTGCGCTCCTTTATCACAGGAGGAGGATGATGGTTGTGAGGAGACACTGTCCGCTGCCCCAGATGGATCCAGAGGCTGACAGAGGGCAGACTGTTATTTATTTATTTATTTTTTATGTATAGCTAAGTGTAAATCTATACCCATTCACATTGCATTCTTTTATGGAATTTTGATTTTGATGTGAGACTGTGACAAGTGATGAGAATAAACAATTGGATAGCCTGTGCATTCTTATCCTTTTTACTAGAGCACAGCTGGCCAACAGCAAGAGAAGGATCCATCAAGTTCCACAGCACAGCGGGTCAAAGGGAGATTTTAATAAATGTCAGGTTAAGTCTTCATGTACATACTGTTAGGGAATAAAAAGAACAACATCATCACCAGTCTTTATTTGACTGGTGATGAGGCAAGAAGGAATTACAAATTTAAACAGAACACTGCAAAATATTGAAGGTAATAACCAAAAAAAGAAAAGAGTCACACACTGTACAACTATTTCATTGTGTCTCTTTAAGAAGACTTTATGTCCCAAATGGAGTGGGAAGAAGCCGTGCTCATGTTGTCCTACTGCTCATAAATAGAAATAGATAAATAGATATTCATCAGGAAATGATAGCGCATCTCTTCCAGGTCTGTAAATCCTCTCCTGACGTAAACCACTGCATATTAACTGTTTCTAAATCTACGGGATTGCGTTTGTGCAGACAATCCATGTCTAACAGTGTGTTTCACATGGGAGGAGTCAGGTGAAACTCAGGGTTTCTTAAAGAGAACCTGCCAGCGAGCAGGTTATGGTCACGGAGTAAGTTACCATGGTAACAGACTCAGGGTTTAACTTCTCTTTCTACAATGGACAACCCAGAGTTTCCCTGATCTCAGGGTTAACATACTCAGTTTTCACGTAACCCGGTTTCTGGAACAGGCCCCTGGTTAACTACTGGATAATGCTTTTGTTACTCTTGATGACATGATAACGTGTGTGTTGTCAGTAGCTTTACACCAATCATAAACCTGCAGAGAAAAAATTTTGCAATCAATTTTCACATGAGAAGAGCATTATAGAAGCTAAAGTCTGACAGGAGTGCAGTTGTACCTCTGTCATTAATGTAAAAAATGTGATAAAATGTATTATAAAACACACAATACTCAATCTGTGAAGACAACAAGAAGTGGAGATGTTTGCATCGAGAGCAAATCAAATGTGGGTAGAAAAAAAGAATCAAAAGTGTACAAAATACCTGAAAAGGGGAAACTGTAAGAATAGTGTGTTGGTTGGGATTATAGCCTAGCTCTCTTTGCTCTTTAGGTTAATAGTTGAGACTCTTCATCTTCAAAAGCAAATATCTGTCAAAAGCTTTGGTAAATAGACTCCATGTAGAATTTTTTCCCTTGAATAGTGTGAGGACTTAACAATCCATACATAAGGCTTCATGAACCCGCAGGTATGCTTCACTTATCATCAGTGGCAGCGAGTGCCCAGGGAAATGACTGACAGGCTCGACTTATCACCCTGATTCATTCTCACTTCATCCTTCACTCAATTTTCCTTTTCCGTAATTCCATCTCAGTTGCACTCAGCCCGGTTTCTCTGCTTTTCACTTTTCCTGTGTCACAACCATTTGACCTCAGAATATGAGGGTAAGGACAGAGAATCAGGATATGTGAAACTCCTATAGACAATAATGACTAAATTTGTTGCTATTATATTGTATATTCACCGTCTTGTTTACATCTCTTTAACCCTTTATAGGGCACTCATAAATACTTTGAAAATCTAAATTTCAATCTTGTTGTGTTATTGGCGCTAACAAGGCTTTATTACTTTTGTGAAATTTTCAAAAATATTCATTGTTGTGTAGAAAATCAAGGTTAATGAAGTCACTATATTTGGTTCCTTAACCATAAGTGGCAAAAAAAAAAAATCAGAGAACTATGTTATGTGAAAGGAACATGTATTTTAGAACATTAGAACATCACTTTTAGAACTTTGGACCAACATAAGTGCTGATCCAGACCCCTGTCCACATCCACATTAATACTTTGAACATCAGTACTTACATTAGTACCATTACTTCATGGTACCTAACAGAGCAGGTACCCTCACTGTTCATGCAGAGGTGGACCTTACAGACCCTGGAGACCACATTGGACCTCAGATTGCTGACTCACTGTCCTCACTGGAACTGTTGCTGTCACTGTCTTGTAATGAATGTGGAAATGACCAAAAATAGTCACTTGCCCGATAAAGGGTTAAGTAGAGACATTGACTGAAAGGATCATTTTTCAAATTGTTTTTTTAAAAGAAACAGCCAGATACTTGAACATATGAACAATAAAAAAGGGTTTGTTTGCCTTCATCATTCTTCCTGTAAAGAATTAGGAAGGTCAAAATAAAGTCCATTTTTGGTGCAAAAAAATATTTTAATTTCCTTAAATGGAAGTTGTAATGTTTTATTTCCCCTGATAGTAGTTCCCTTTTGAGTGGCAGTGCCAGGATTTCCCTTTATTACACACGACAAGTATTGTGGATGTTGTTGCCCACCTCTAAGAGTGAACAGTGATGTGTCCTTGGCCAAGACGGAAAAAAAAGGAAAAAAAATTGCTGCATATTCACACAAAGTTGTCAAGCAATTTCAACTTTATGAAAAGTAATAGTAAGGTCGATGAGTCAAAAATATACGAAAC
>JAPQRQ010000006.1:335585-350006 GCA_037367365.1 Apogon talboti
AATATAAAAACAAGGGAATGATTACAGTTAATATGACCTGTTCACAGGGGGACATGACTTATTCTATGACACAGTTTTAGTTAGTGTTAGAATAAGATGATTTTAGCTTCTCTTTTTTGTTTAATATTGTTTTGCTATTGCTAATTCATGTATTCCTGAAAACGGTTTTTATTTTCATTTTAGTCCACTAATTGTTTCAGGTTTCAGGAGAATAATCCTGACACAGCAAATCCTCTTTCACTGTCCGTTGAGACCTGACTGTTGCTCTAAGTTACCTTTATGAAATTATGATCCTATCCTTTGTACAAAAACATATTGTGACACCTGAATTTAAAGTTAAAGGTCATGTAAATTTAGCCAGACTTAATTTGCCTAATTGAGACCAGAGGGTTGGGAAGAGCCTGTCTTGTCCAGAGAAGCCGGACTCTACCTTTAATCTGCCTGCCTCCAGCTTATCCTCTTAACTTTGTGTCTCTGTGTGTGTATGTGCTGAAGAGACAGTGATCGACACACCTGCTTCATGACTAGAACACCGTAAAAGCTCGAGTCATGTCAGGGTTAGCACAGGGAACGCTCTGCTAACATGCTAGCCTCCCACGCTGTCAAAATATTCAGAGGCTGGAAATCCTAGAGTCCAGCAGCCTTTCAGACAGGATGATGTAGTTTCTGATGTCGGGGAGTTGACTATGGTTCACACGGGCTGTGGCAGCACCTCTCTAAGGATGTTCCCTGGATAATGGTATGGTATCTCTGCTGCCACTCGGAGAAAGTCGTACCTCTAGGTGGGTAACAGACCAGGACTCTAGTCATAGAGAAAGAAACAGCACATGAACAGATTAGACTGTTGGTTAATATGAACGCTCCATGATGTAGTTCAGGGCTGCAGCTCTTCCTTCTGGAATATTGTAAGAATTTGTCATATTTGGAGCCAGTTTGCTCAGTTGACACATTTTAATTGTAACTCAAAGAAAGACTTCACCTGATTAGACAGTCATAAATTTAATCATAACAAGAACCTGGGAATAGTTGCATGGCTAAAACTTGAGAGGTAATGAAACAGAACACTGTTTTCATCACCTGCTGTGTCAGATGTGGTTTCTGCAGGACAGATTCTGGTACAGAGATTTAGTAACCATGGAGACCAATAACTGATAGTTGAAAATGAAATAAATATGTAATAGGACGTCATGATTTGTTGAAAGTCGTAATGCCATTTTTTTTTTTAATTAGATGAAAATGACTCCTAGAAAAATGGACCATTGACTGTATTTTTAAATATTTCAAAGAATGTCAATGTATTATGCTAGTATTATATTTTAAGTTACTTTCACATTTGCTTTTAAACCTGTGTGTATACATGGCCTTTATTTTAAAATAAAGCTGAAGTTGGCATTTGAATAAAGATATGATAATGCAAGTGCAGTTTGAATCCACTTGCTTGGTTTTCAAAGAAAGTGAACAAAGTCACATTTAGATGTGTCTAGTCAAACCTGTATACTTAAACCAACAAAACATACAGCTTAAAAATGGTAAAATGTAGTGACTTTAATTTTCTACACAGTACCTCTTCTGCTCAGTGTTACTTAATCTAAAATATTATTTTTTTTCTATTTCAGCATTTTGGTCTCCCTAAATCCGCTTAAATCTAAACCATAATTTGCAGTAAAAATAAACATTTTGATTTTAAAATGTCAAATAACGGTAAGAGTTGGAGATTCCTCCAGAAATAAGTTTATCTAAATGAAAACTTGTGCATGATCTTAAAGCAGCGGCCCTGTTTACATGTAAGGGTAAAAATCAATATGAAATTATCTTTGAGTATAACACCAGTGTAACCCCTGAATGCCATAGACATGGATCGAACTTCTGTCTAAAACTGCAGTCAGTGATTCTTTTTTCCTCATAGTTATTCTCATGTAATTTTTTTATTTGAATGTGTTAATGTGTACTCTTGTGGTCCAGTTTTAGATTATAGCTCAATTAATAGGATTTTGGCACTAATGCCTGCAGTATGTGCAACATGGCATGTGGGTGTCATCACAGTAGCTTCTTCTACAGTCTATTTCTGTTCATTTTCCCACTTATCTAGATAGATAGATGATAGATATATAGATACTTTATTCATCCCTGTGGGAAATTCAAAAGCACACTAAAGGCACAGAGCTGCTGGAAAGGCTGCCTTTCACAGCAGCGCCGGAAACACAAGGCTAGAACTTTTGTACTGAAACTGCTAATACCATCAGTTTGCTAGAGAGCATGAATATTACAATGGCACGAGTCACCAGGCTCATCAGGCTTGTGATAGAGAGGGTCAGGGAGCATGAGACATCAGTTTCACGCGTGGATTGGCCACCAGAGAGTCCAGACCTGAACGCCATTGAGAATCTTTGGGATGTCTTTGGAGAAGACTTTACACGGTGGTGCAACTGTCCCATCGGCGTAACATTTGTAAGAAATGTTCTGACATTCGTTGTGTTCTTTGGACACTGCATAAGCAGTGCTTGGCTTGAAGGATGCTGCAGTGAATGTAACCTGTTCTCAAAACTAAAGGTGGTCCACTGAAATATTACACGCCACCTTTTTTTTTTTTTTCGGGTGGGCAGTGTATGCTCTGTCATCACCAGTGTAAGATCTTGCCACTTGGAATATTCTCCAAATGTAGTTTCATTCTTGAAACTGTTTTTTTGTCTTCAGTCAACATTTTGGCAGTTTTAGACAGGATTTCATGGAGGTGGCTGCCCTACATGTACAGCTACACAAGTCATAAAGGGCAGTTGTGATCTTCTGTATCTAAATGCAGGCACAAATCCAGAACCTTAAACTTATTTACCTCTAGTGCATTGAGACATAGATAAGATCCTTCAGCGTTCCGCTGAGTGGACAGCCATGCTCAAATTTTAAAGTCTGCCATCATTACAGAAAGCCTGAATTTAAAAAAAAACATGATAACGTTCCCTGGAGAATGACACCAATGTTTGTAGAAGCAGTCGTCAGTCTGGAGATGGATGGGAGAAGTGAAGGAGGCGATCCATAGTCAGGGTAATGAGTTTTATAGATTAGCAGTCTGACGGTAGCTCAGCTGTCATGGGGGATGTTCAGCATAAGGAGCACACATTTATTTTCCTTCTTGTCCTGCAGGACTGATAATGTACAGAAAGACTGTTGTCGTGCCTTCCATTCAGTCCCATTGAAAGCTTTTACAGGCCTTGCCATTGCAGAGTGTGTATGTGCTTGTTTTATGACTAGTGCTTAAGAAATGTTCTCTAGTTTTGGTTGTGTTAAGAGTGTCCGACTGAGTTTTGAGACGGAAACATAGTTATGGCTCTCCACCGACGCCCGCCTTAGTCCATAGTCTTCTATAATTTATCAGCTGTGTGTTATTTCCTCCATAGCATTTCCATATAGTCACTCCCATGTTCTAAATCATTGATTCCTTACTCTGTTGTACACTCTTAGAACTGCCTTTTAGTTTTAACTTAAAACATCAAAGCCTGGAAGCAGAGTGGAGTAGTAGTATGTACCAGGGTCCTTATACTGTAGTTAACAACAATTAAGGCTAAAGTAGGAGTGGAAAAACATGCATTCATTAGCTCAAATGAAAATAGTTCTTCAAAAAAGTTTCAACTCTTGAATGAAAACTGCCACCTGAACTAAAACAAAACTTAACTGACTCATCAGTAGTTTCTGACCGGTTGGTAACTGTTGGTGATCTTGTCAATCTGTAATATTTTCAATATTATAAATACTATAAATACTTCAAAGAAAGTAAAAGCATATTCACAGTAGTCTGGCTGACTTTAGATACTCTGTCAGAACAAGGGTGAATATTTTGATTAAAACACATCTTTTTCTGTAGATTTAGTCACACCACAATGCGCTTTGACTAGTATTCTACCAAAACAACGTCTCTCCTGAACCTATTTTGCAAATGCTGTGTTGCAGCATTCTTTGCTTAGCATCAAAGAACTAAACAAACAACCCGCAAAACTTTTATTTCTGTTCCAGGCCGATAGTGGTGGGTGCCAGACCTAGCTACAGACGTAACATAGTACTAACAAAGAGCAGTGAGTGGTAATTTACAGTGTAGTTAATTTAATCAGATTAATAAAACTCTGTCATTTGCTCCAAGGTAGAAAAGTAACTAACATTATTAGGCATCAAGGGCTATTAATGTTGGCTATTCATTATAATTCAGTTATATTCTACCTTTACTACTCTCAGTAGTTACGTACCATTTGATGCTCTACTGTACACCACAGCATAGAAACTTGGATTGTGTGTTTGCAAGAATTTGGTATTTCCATACATGATCATGATACAGGGGTTATTCAATTTTGGATTTACATGTAATTTTAAGAAAACTGTCATAGTGTAAGAAAATACAATATAATACCATAGAAGCATCTGAAGATGAATCAAATTTAGTTATTTTTAATACACTTGATACAGATAGACCAGACATGTTATTTTGTGTCTAACTTTGTATAAGTTTGCACTAGCTTTGCAATAAGATAAAAAAAAAAAGCTAGCATACATTCTGAATGTAGTTCTCAGCCATATTTGATACCCTGCACTCTTTCATCATATGTTTTTCAGTTTTTTGACCCCTATTGTAATCATTTTGTCATCTGTCTGTCCATTCAACGATGTAACGACATTATCTGAAGAATGCATTTAGACATCTGCACCAAATTTATATTGTGGATTCATCTTGGCATGGAGCAGAAGCCTGTTGAAAATAGCTCCATTCTGGCCGAGGGGTGTTAGTGTGCAGCACGTTATGTTTTTAAATTAAAACTTTCCTCATATTAGCTGAAAAACTAAAACAGTAAATAAAAAAATAAATACAAAGAAATCCACAAAAAAAGGTGTACTTCTAAACTGAATATAGACTGAAATGGAAAAACCAAAGAAATAGACAAAAAATAAGAAATACTAGAAGATTCAACTGTCTGCATGTGGACGATGCCGTATCAGGAGGTGAGAGATGACACTTGGACGGTGTTTTACTCCAGACTGCACAAGCAACCAGTCATCATCACAACTGACTGGAAAGTGTGAGGAGTAGCTGCTAAAAGTGGGCTTTCAGGAAGCTCATTTTAATAGCCCGACTGGGAAGCCTCTGTTTTTGCCAGGAATTGACTGACATTTGATTGTGTGTGTTTTGACACCTGTCATATGTATGCGATCCATGCCAAAGGCTCCCTGGCCAACTGCTGAATCCTATTACCTTAAGAGAGGATTAGCTTGTTGAGGCTGGATCATTGACCCTGGCAGAGCCTTCATATGCTATATTGGTCTGATCTGAATAACTTGGTTAGAAGTAGAGTTGAATGCTGTTCTATATAGAGGCTGTTAAATAAATCCCACTTTGGGTTTGATCACCTTCTTTACTTGTTTACATGTTTAATTTGCTCTTTAGTAGGTCACAACAACAAGTGATGTGATCACGTGTTATTGTCAGATTATGCAATCTACTGTGTGCATCATACAGTAAGGCTGTTTCCAGAAGCACTCAGAATTACATGTCATTTTTAATTAATATTATTATTATTATATATTGAAACAGCCATCAGAATTTTACAGAACCTGAAATGTTTAATTAATTTCTCACTTAAAACCTAGTTGAATGTCTTCACTATGCTTTCAGTTCGCTCTTCCAACACTGAAAACTGATGGAGGCAATGGCGCTAATTTAGCCACCTTAAGGATTTTAATATGATTTAATATATAATGTTAAAGACATCTGAACAGTTCTAGATAGTCCATAGGTATACTGTATATTGTGAGTGCTTCATATGTGTAATGCTGCTGCATGAACACACCAGCAGAAGTGAACAAATAGAAATGTATGTGTATATTTTACAAACTTGAAGGCTCAATCATCACTAAAGTGTGTGCCATGCTACAGGGCCAATAAAACAAGCACAAAGATCCACATTGTTGTAGTGGTATTTAAGGTGTATTGATTGATTCATAGAGTCAACTCACATGTTTTACTTTTTACGACAGTTCAGAAATATTTAAGACGGATGGTCTGAGAAAGCACGATACAGCCCAAAAGAGAAGAAGAGCAGTACTTAATATTTTTGTCCAGTGTTCTCCCTGCTGTCCTCTGGGAAGAGGTTCTGCAGCATCAGAACCAGAACAGCCCGGTTTTATTCCCCAGACAATCAGACTCCTGAACTCTCAATACCCTCCCCTGTCCCTTTCCCCAAACATGCACAAAAGGCGCACTTTGATCAGTCCTGCTTAAAATAAAATATTAGAAACATGCAGTAGGTCTGGTTTTATTCTGCTGCAATTATTGTGCAATATTATATGTTGGTAATTTTAGACTGCATTTATTTTTAAGATTTATTTTTGTGTTCTTACTCTATTTTATTCCATCTGGCGAATAAGATGCAATGAAATTACAGTGTACAGTACATAAACAGATGTATGTTCTGAATGACAATAATAAAGTTATACTATTCTAGAAAAACGTCTCTGGCACTGAACTGTGGACAGACAGTGAGGAGACTGAATGTCTCATTGACATTTGGTCAGATGCCCATATTACAAAACTGGCTCCAAATGAGCTTTTCTTGACAGTTAACATTGTTTTTGTACATTTTTGTCTGTAAAAATAGAATACATATTTCAAAAAGGATAACTATACCATGTTTGTTTTCGTCAACACCCACCGTCTGTGATTCACCCCATCCCCGACTTTTCTGTCCAATGCCAGCACAGTTCGTCACGTGTCCTTCTGTTTACAAATTTTGGTCGACTAGCAAAAAGTGTCATGAGAATGCAATCCAACCCAAATGAAAAAAAAAAAAAGACCCCCATTCGATCCGAATCAAATAAGTGGACCAAGGGACTTTCCAGGTGTGAATACGCCCTAAAATTTCCTGTGTAAATGACGGCAGATGCAAAGTCACAGAGACCTCAATGTGGTTTTGTGTGTGCAGTCAAGTTTGCGCAGGTTTTTACATGCACGAACCTTTAGTAAATTAGGCCCTAACAGTCTTTGAGGGCAGAACACTTCAAGGGTGTTCTGTTCTTTTCAGGAGGTAGAGATGCAGTAGTGGCATCAGGCTGAACGCCACACAAAGTCCGTTCTTCAGTGATGCAGAGTGAGATTTCCAGGGATGTGACTGTTGTTGTACTCAATACTCCCACATCATCCCACCAGTCACCCACTGTACATGAACACAAGCCTCCTTTCCCACATGTCTCCAAATTTTTCTGCACTTACATACTTTATTTATTATTTAGTATTCATTATCGGAAGTACTTTCAAAGATTTTCTTGATTACTATATGTATACTATAATTTAGCCATTATTACTATACAATACTGTATCCATTATTATTATTTTTATGTAATAATGAAGTTGATGTTGAAGTTTTTATTATTTTTATTATCAAAGGCAGTGCATATTAATAAACACAATGTGTGCCAATACGCAAGATTATAGCCAAGGCTAATTTCCATCTTTATTCCCCTCATAAAATGCCAAATGATCCCCTTGTAAATGGAGCATGTTTGTGGGACTTGGACTTATGGTTCAACAAATAAGCCACCTATAGCAGCAGGGCCATTTTTCCACTCCTATATCAGCTACATAATGGAAAAAAAACTAAAATTAATTAATAAATTAAATAGTAATGAACAAATGAGGGCAGTGATGTGTAGGTGTTTGCTGGTTCTGCCCCTGTGTTTTCTTCTGTAACAAATAATAATACCAACTGGGTTTTTTAAAAATGTATATTTATCTGTAGTTCACAAGGGTTGAGCTGTGCCTTTCAAAAGAAGAGAAAAGTCTGTGCTTGTCTCTGGTCTTGGGAAAATTTTACAGTATGAGTTCAGTCTACAGACTGGATTTTAAATATTTCTATTTGATTCATTACCTGGCTTTATAGACAGATACAAATGTACAAATGAACAGAGTGAAAACTTTTCAGCACATATTTGGATTTTCCTTAGTGTTGTAGACGTGAAGTGAATTGAAAGCAGTAAGGTCATGTCAAACACCTTAAAAATAACTGATACTTCATAGCATTCACACATTCTGCGCCTTTTCACACACTCAACAGCAAAAAAAGGAAAAGAAAAACAGCAGTAAGAAATTAACATTCAGCAGCTGTCTGTCTAGCTTGTCTTTACAAATGAAAAAATAATAAAGTAATAAAAATTAGAATAGATTCTCAGAAAACAAGTCATATCTAGTTCTTTAGGACTCTAGCTCATAGTCTTTTGAGGTAGAGCACATATCTGTGTTATCACTGGAATAAGGTTTGACTAGTATTACTTCCTTCACTAAGAATCATCATATCAAAGATATGTGATGCCAAATCCATAAGTGATCACCATCTGGTGAAAGCTGATTTACGATGAGTGTTACAGCTACTTTGGAATGCTTTGGAAATGATAGGCCAATACCAAATACAAAAGAACCTCGTAGTACGACTTTAATTTGTTCCATGACTGAGCTCATTTTGCGATTTACTCATTTTACAAATTAATTTTCCCTATTTAACTTCACTGAAATATAATTAATCCATTACAGCCCCATAAAACACGCAAACACCACCCAAACATCCTTTTTTAAGGGTTTTTAAAACCGAAAAAGGGCAGTTAGAAAGAAAATAGTAACTATTAAATCATAATAAAAGAGAATGTAAAAGAAATAAACTGGTTTTATTAACTTATTCACCTTAAAGATGAGACAGGGTGGAGGAGGATTATTCTTTGAAAGGAGAATCTCCTTCCATAAAAATGCCAAGGAGAACAATTTCAGGCGTTTACTGTTGTGTGAGATCTAACGGTCGTGTTTTCTCTTCTGATGTTACCTCAACGAGATGAACACATGAACTGAGCGAGTGGCGGCTGCTCCTGTTGGGGGTGCATGTGCGAGCTCAGTGCTGACTAGCGGCGACTAGTATGAAACTCGCTTGTACTGCGGATTTTTCACTTGTATTTAAAGACTAAAATACTCAGGAACTGTGGCTCGTAAAGCAAATTACTCGTACAGTGGTGCACTCGTACTGCGAGGCTCTACTGTATTTAAACTAATCCTTTGGTCCACACCTGATGCTGAGCCTATACTGGTGTTATTTTCTGCGGTTGTTTTGCTGTTATTGTAATTTGTTCTAACTAACTCAAGGAACACACATTATTAGTAATTACTAAAAAAAATCAGTTTTCAAGTCTCTAAGACCTCCGTTATGTTTTGTGAATAAGAACAAATACAATCATAGAAGTTTATGTAACAACCTTAAATGAATCACAACAGATAAATCAGCCCCTGCCATCGATGAAGATGATGACCTATGTTCGACCCTGTGGATAGCATTTTCATATTCAGTGATTTTTAAACTAAGCTGTTATTGTTTTTGACTTCCAAAACGTTTGAGCACAGCTGCTTCCTGATATTTTGTAGACTGTATCATCAAAACTGAAAGGTCTTCAGCGAGAAACGAACTCAAACACGTTAATGGATAGTCAGCGTGTAAACGGCGCTTCAGCCCTGTGTTTATATCTCTGACTGGTTTCCCGTTTCATCTCCTACAGTGGAGGAGTCGGACATTATAGACTTGGAGAAGCGTTACTGGCTGCTCAAAGCCCAGTCCAGAACCGGACGCTTTGACTTGGAAACCTTCGTCCCTCTCGTGTCACCTCCCATCCACGCCTCACTGAGTGAAGGTAGGACAGTATTCCTCCATTCTGTGTCATCACTGGCCTAGTCATGTGTCTTATTCTCACAGTTCCTACATTTTACTAACATGGGCCTTAGATGATGTTTGGGCTTTGAACGGCCTTCTTCATTTAGTGTAAATTGTATGTTTGCTGTTGATGTTGTTTTTAAGGATTGTTTCACGCTTTCGATGAGAATCGGGACAATCACATTGACTTCAAGGAGATCTCATGTGGACTGTCTGCCTGCTGCAGGGGGCCCGTTGCTGAGAGACAGAAATGTAAGGCATGCTGTGGTTTTATATCTCTGCCTAATCATACCCAGCCTTTATATCCGAAGAGGTGCAGTCTTGTATTGACAGTCTAAATTGTTGTATAATCCCGACTGCACAGTTGTTGGCTTCTGAATTTTCACTGATGCTTGAAATGAAATCTGCCCGAAAAGAAAAGGTAATGTATGAACAGCGTGTTGTTTGAAAGGAAGGCTGGTTGGTATGAAAACAGGTGTTGAGATTCTCATTTCTTAACCATGCGTTTTTATCTTAGTCTGTTTCAAGGTCTTCGATGTGGACCGTGACGGGGTTCTGTCTCGTGATGAGCTCCATGAAATGGTGGTGGCCTTGCTGGAGGTCTGGAAGGACAATCGCACAGACACACTCCCTGTAAGTCCGCACACATAAGCCACTTTTACACAGAGATCCTGGAAAAAAGGTGAGATGGTGATCCCACCTTTTTTCCACCATTGACGGATTTCCACAGCCAAGACAAAGGAGTGACAGAGGTGAGACAGGCTGGACTTTTACACAGCGGACCTGCGTTCTGGAATCACAGGGGCGGTGACGCAGCGCAGCGTATAATGCGACGTATAACTTCTGCGTTGGAAATACCCCGAGCATAGTGGTGTTAGCTCTCAAAACAACAACCCCAGAGTCTTTCACCGTTCCACAAATGTTAGCATGGATACAGTCCTCCGCCCAAAGTGACACCAGCTCACGGATCTCGGCGTCTCCCCAGTTCCACATCTTTCTGAACACGTTGATATGTTTGTTTACTGTACAAGGCCTGCGCTCATTTCTAAATCCCCCCGGTGTTGGGGGTCGCACACGCAATACTTGATCCAAACGTCACACCTTGGTTGCAGAAGGAGAGGTGTTCCTTTTACACAGCGTTCTAGAATCATGATCCCACCTTTATCAGGGCTCTGTTACTACCTCCAGAGGCGTGACAGAGGTGGGACCGAATGATCCACTATTTCGTTTACACAGACGTCGTTCTGGAATAAAGGCGAAATATTCCCGCGACAGAAGTGCTGTGTAAAAGAGGCTATAGATACAGAAACCAGATTAAACCTGAGAGCCTTTTGTGTTTTTATACATGTATCACTATAAACTCAGTACTTCAGACTGCAGTCAGGGTTTGCATGAGGAAATCTGTGTGGAGGTAGAGGAGTTTTTTTTATTCCGTGTAAGGCTCTGTGAGGTTAGATGAGGCAGCCTTGTACCAGACTTGGTTGCCTGCTTGGCTTCACAACACCTTATTGACTTTAATGGACCTAATTATATCCTGCATCTCATTAGCAGACTATTAGCAGGCCTCAAGACCAAAAGTCTGCCAAGAGCAACTAAACAAAGAGTGACATTATGACCTTAAAAATAACTGGCAGTTTAAAATAAAGAGAACTATACACCAGCTGTGTCACCTGTAAAATGCATAATGCCCACCCATTGGTCTTCAGAGATGGCCTATTCTACCACATACCAAAAGACTACAATCAATGGGTTATTCTGTTTCCATGTATCAGATATGATTAAATTGTTTGACATTATCTCATTGCATTTATTACAAAGATTAGGGCCAAAGTATTGTATGAAAGTATTCAACACTCTTTTCCTCTTGTGCTGTGACCGGTACAACAGCCCCTATCACTTTTCTGTTCTCTTCAGAACACAGTGTCTGTCCATAAATGTGTTTATGTAAACTCTGATCATTTGAAGGGAGTTTTGTTTGGACAACAACAAAATAATAAACTCTTTTGTACTGTAGTGTAGGTGCTGCTCTTTCATGACTGTAATTTGCTGGCACATTTCAGGAACGTCTAAATTTAAAAAAAAATGACCATAAAAAAAAAAGGAAAAATAACACCCCACCAAAAACATCATGTTGTGCAAAGTAAAAAGTCTTACTTCAGCCTAAATTTCTGCCCAGAAAGTGGACACTTAACAGTTAAAGAGACTCACATTTAATTGACTTTAAGAGCAGAAAAGGAGCCTAACCTGGGAAGACCATGGAGACACTGGATCTGGTCAGCTGTGGAAAAATGAGGAAACTTTCTTTTATTTACCTGTGCATTTAACAGGGACACTGCAATACATGTATCGTACCACAAATAGCTAAGACCTCATTTTTGTCTGTAGTCCCTACTGAGCATTATAGACAGATGAAAAAATCCACTGATGGTGAAGTGTCCTAAGACAACCCAAAGTGTGTCTTCATACTCAGTAATGAAGCCCCTGGTACTGACCACTTAACAAGGAGTGGGAAAAAGTGGCAGAAAATTGGCTCTTTTTTTGTCAGGGTTCTTTCCAGCACTGAAACTGGAATAACGAGTTGTTTTGCAGTGTTGACTTCAAAGCAGAAAGGGCAGATAATGATGACCATCTCTTAGTAATGTTTTTTCTGTCAGTGCTACATCATGTACTAGCTTTGGTTTTGTCTTGTGATCCTCTTAATAACAGCAGAATGGTAGGTGTTTGTCATGGTTGCATCATGCTGATATGTTTCATGTCCTGTCAGGAGCTGCAGAGTAGTGTGTCAGACATCGTAGAGGGCGTATTGAAGATGCACGACACAACCAAGGTGAGACATCAACTTGAGCACAAAGTAATCTAAAAAGATTGCTTATACCAAGTTAGTGCACCATGATTACTCTGTAAACATTTTCACACATATCTGGAAATTTGAAACGGAATTTGAATTTGGGAATTCACATTACATCAAATTATTAGAATAACATAAGTGAGGTTTGTTTTAAGGATTATGCCTGGTGCTGGTATAATTTTTTCATATTAAACCTGCTAAGTTTCTCATCAAGAGTACCGTACTCTACTAGTTTTACTATACAGAACAAGAAAATACAAGAATTATGTGCCTAGTATAAAAAATACACAATAAATTAGAACTAAATGCCTCATACAGGCAAAAAAGTCAGTATTTAGTGCAATCGAACTTTGTAGAGAGTTAGGGATAGCTCCTGTATATTTAACATTAATGCCTCCTCTCTCTCACCATTGGCTCTTTTATATTCAATGCTTTCTGCCAGTAATTTAAATACAGAGCAAAAAGTTTAGCATTTTAAACTTGAACCACTTAGTGAAAGTCAGACAGGTCATTTTAAATATATGGGTTCTTTAGGGCAATGCCACTTTTTTTATTGTAAATTATTTTTCTCCAAGCTTTTAGGATCAATTACTTAGTGAAAGGTCCAAATGTGTTTGAATAAAAGTATCCCCTATTTAAAAGTTTAGATTGTATGTAGTGTTAACATAAACTAAAATGTGTTTCTGTTTATCACTATTAAACAGGTCTGAAGTAATTATGTTGAAAAGTAAAACATTCAATTCCAGTGTCATCTCAAAGTGCTAGTAGTAATATGCATATGCATGTTAAATGTTCAGGGGCTCTTAACCTTTTAAGGCAGAGAGAAAACAAGTATGCAAGCAGCTTCAGGTTTCTATGAGGCACTACTATAGCTAAAGCTAAATACCCTCCTTTCTTGCCAGGGTATCATAGAAGACTGTATATTCTGAAACATTTTGACTGCTTATACACTGACACTTTTGTTTTCTGACCTCTCACCAGTTGGGTCACCTGACCCTAGAGGACTACCAGATCTGGAGTGTGAAAAGTGCTTTAGCCAATGAGTTCTTAAACCTGCTTTTCCAGGTTAGTACAACCACAGAGTCCCTATGGAGTAGTAAATGTGATGATGTGTTTGTTTTTTCTGAACTCTTACACTTTTGTCTGGCTGCAGGTTTGTCACATAGTCCTGGGGCTCAGGCCTGCTACACCTGAGGAGGAGGGACAAATCATCAGGTATCTGCCTGACCTTTATTAAAGACTGCAACATTACTTAAGCTCAGTTCACATCAAAGATTCACAATGAGACTAAAGAGTAGAATGTCTGATGGCCTCGCCTGCATCTCAGCTCGTCCTTTGACCAGTGGCTGGTTTTAGGATGGAAGGCACTTCAACTGTGTCAATCAGCTGTGTTCCATCCCTCCACTGAACATCCAACTCAAACACATTAATCAGTAAATCTTTAACTAGACATAAGCCTTTAGAAAAATGTTGGTGATTCCAGGTACATTTTTTGGGCTACTTTGAACTACTCCTTAGTACTTTGAGTTGAGAAGTTGGGTATGAGCCAGTGATCGCTGTTGACGCCAAGTTCTGACGCTGATAGTTTGTAAAATGTCCACAAAATGCAGCGCTAGTCGACCCACTACAACGTCTACTAATGGGAACATTAAGCCATCTTGTCAAGATGCTTTATAAACTTCTAGGTTTTCAGAACCGCCCCAGTGGTGCAAAGTGAATCTTTGGTCTAAACTTCAGGGGTTCTCAACCTTTTTGACCTCTGGGCCCAATTTTCCAATTCCAAAGTGACCCGGGGCCCATTTAAATACACTTTCATTTCAATTGATCCGAGTCTTGGTTTGATATATATTCAATAACTAA
>JAPQRQ010000006.1:393628-405992 GCA_037367365.1 Apogon talboti
GGGGGGAGGCTGGGGGGAGAGCCTCTCCTCTTGTCACTCTCTCTCGCAACACCGTGAGAGCCACAGGACTCACGCTGTCCTCCAGCACACCCACCCACCCACACATACACTAGCACTGAGAGCGAGAGATACCGGCACACAGTGAGAGAGAGAGAGAGAGAGGGGTACAGCAACAAGGAGGGAGAAAGGTGGGGAGAGAGGGAGAGGAAGGGACGTAGCAAAGGAGATAAGGAAAAAAAATCCAAATCCTGACGAGAAAAAACAGACGGATTTTCTCTTTTTCTCCCGAGGAGCTGCGAATAACCCTCGGTGAAGGATGGCAGAAGGGGGAGAGGGAGAGGAGGAGATTCAGTTCCTGCGAACGGTGAGTCCTGCTTACTTTCCTTATCGGGAGGATTAACCTGCACGGGGAGCTCTGGTGGAATTCAGGAGGTTTAGGATCAGAAAAGAAAATGTTTTACTCCAGAACTGGAACTCTTTAATACTGTGCATGATTTGGCACTTGGTATAAAACATCTCACATAATCTCTGAGTTTCAACTCCACTGTCGACTCTTCACTTTTATCACTTCTGCTTTTGAGGCATTGGATATTTAAGTCGAATCTGTAGTTGCAGCTCTCGCAGCCAAGACCCGATTCTGTATATAGTTGACTATTTTTGCATTGGCCTGAATGTGCCATGACCCGCTTATTAGTTGCTCTCTTTAAACTTGATTTCTTTAATCTCTCACGAGCTTCTCAGGTTGCTACCCTGCATTACATGAACACATTTTGGTATTTTCAGAATGCCCAGCTCATTGTCTTGTCTAATCTGTCTTAAATTACATCTAGAATGTTCCAGGGCTCAAGAATAGGTGGGTTAACATTTTAAGTGAGCATATGTGTGTGTGTGTGTGTGAGTACGGGACAGATAGACAGGGGCTGGTGCATCTGTTAGCATCGTTATCTATTTATATCTGAGGAAAGTAGAGCCTGTCAGTGCGGGGTGAGGAGGCAGAGCAACAAGCTACCCAGAGCCTGCAGGGGACAGCTGGCCAAAGGCTGCATGTCTTCTGCTGAGAAGAAGCCAACACACACTCACAGCGGAGACATTTCTACTTCGCCGTTCCAAAGTGGATGGGCGAAAGACCCTGAATCTGAGATAAAAGAGCTGAGGTGGTTATATGTATTGACAAGGCTAAAGAGAGCACATCCCTAAAGTGTTCTGAGCATTTCATAAGTTATGTTTATTCCATTGAGAATTATTGACCTCCACCTGCTGACTCTTAAACATAATAAACTGAAGCTAGGGGTGGGTTGGGAAACCACTAACTGAAAAAGTCTCTTTTATCTGAGTTAGCTTTGTGCTTATTTAGATGTAATTATGTTTTCATTCATGAATAATCACTAAGAATTGTTGCGCTTTCATTACCTTATCTGCAATGTCATCTTCCTCTTTTCCTTCTTTCTGTTTTACGGGCCTCATCTGGATCTTATCTCCTGCCACCACTTGAACATTAAAACCTAATCAGGGGCCAGAGCAGAGTTGAGAAACTGGACACCATTAGTTACCTTGAAAATCACATGTTCATTTATTAGAATTTTTATTTAGAGCTGGAGAATATGGAGGAAATGACAAGAAAATAAACTCAATATCAGTACAGTCTGTATGTTCTAATGTATGCAAATTAAAGTTCAGTGCAATCATTGTAAGGTAAGATAAAACATTCATATCTCCAGGCTTCAACCTGACTCGAGCCCTGTGAACATTAAGAAAACAACTCCAGTTAAAATGCTTTCTGTTCTAAAGCAGCTCCACCATCGCTGCAGTGTTTATAAATCACCAGCGCTTGAATCAAGTTAGCTCAGTAATAATAGTTTCCAGTGTGAAAGAGCTCAGACAGTGGCATGCAGCAGGACCACCGGCGAATTATATTGATTGACAGGACTCACAATAACCACAGGACGATATTACAGAGCAACACAGCTGTCGCCTGTTTTACTTACCCGTAAAGAATATCTTTTTGCACATCTCTTGAAAATTAATTTTTAGAGCCATTGACTAAACACTTTGAATGCTTTCTGTGTCCTTTAGCTGGAGAGGCTTGGCTGGGATAAAACCATTAGACAGCAGGGCTTCAAAAAGGAAAACAATGCAGCTCTATGTGAATTATTAATGTCTTATGTACTTCAATGGGTTTATCTTTGACTCTGGCACAGCCGGGGTCAGGGGTTCAATCCCCAGTGGGGGTGCAGGGCTAAAAATGTAGAGAGCTCATAATGCTGTGAGGCTCTTTGGATTAAAACATCCACCAAATGGTCTGTGTTATCAGTCTTTTAATTAGCAGCCGGTGATGGGAGGCATTGTGTGAGTCAGCTGTTTCTCCCTGCTGGGCTTTCTCCTCCTTGGGTTATATTAGAGGTGGGATGAAAGTGGCGTTCTTAGCTCACCTGGACCAGCTGGAGCGGCAGACGGTAGCCATATATTTGTGTGATGTAATCTTTTTACTGTTACATAACCTGTCACGGAGGTTCACGGGCTGGAAAAAGCCAAGACTCACTTTTCAGCAGGGCTTCAAAAATATGAGCTATTTGACTGTCACATGCTAGTTCTTCAACATCCTTTGGAACTACGTGCGGTGTATAATGTATGTAGTTGGGGGTATCCAATTGTAGAAATGTTGTGTTTCATGTTGTGTTTTTGTGGGTCACTTTTCACGGAGTCTAGTACGTCCCACCCTCTTGTTTCTATGGCAGCCCCAAATAGACAAACCAAACTCATGCTCTAGAACTCATTTACATTCAGGGGCCACATCCACCTATAAATTCTCAACTCAACTTTATTTATAAAACACTTAACAACACAACTGGCCAAAGTGGTATACACAGACATAAATAAGTAATGAAAACTCCACCGTTTTCTCTTTGTTTTAGTGCAAAAAAACTACCCTTTCATAAAAATGTGAATAACCTGGCCCTGAAGAAAAATAATTGCAATTTTACAATATTATGCAATGTTATGCACATGCGCCTATTACCATTTAGGTGCATTTGCATTACAGATTGAAGTGGATGTACTAAGGCACAAGCATTTAGTAACAGCCATAATATTATTACGATTTTGGAGTCTGGAACTAAAATGAGTTTGACACTCTTGACTGTTAATATCTTCATTGCAACTTTTGCTCTTTGCAAATTCATCCCACAGGCCAGGTTGGAACCTTTGGCGGGCCCTTCTCTAGAGAGAGCCTTTTGGCAGTTTTTAAGCAGCGGTTCTATTACACACTCAGCTTTGAGGCGAAGTTTAATGCCAATAAATCCTATGAACTGGCCCTAAGTTTAAGTGCATGTAAAGAAAGCATCTGTAAACTATCTAGCGCTGTGTTGTAGACTGTTAAACTGTTTTTCAGTTTTGTGTTCAGGATGTTTTTCGCTCCATGATGCACTGCAGCCATCATTATCCTGTCCCCCTCATCTAACACTGTAACAATATAAACATTACAGCATATTAGCATATTCTCCCACTCAACTGCAAGTTACTACAACTACTAAATATTAATAAAAATGGTCATTTCATGGCATAATGATTGCTAATTTAATCTGATCTAGTGATGTGAGATATGTTGCATTGTTTATTTTATTCATACACATTGCTAACTTGCATAAATAGCAAAAAAAGTGCTCATTGTACAGTAGATTGAGAGGACTCCGGTATATTCTCATGTAGGTCAGTGTGACTCTAATGTGTATCACTGAACAAGTCTGTTAAAGTTGCCTCATTAAATGTCCATTTTCAGGTTGTAGTGGTATTTGACATCCGAGAGGCTAACTGTGGTTTCAGTGCCTTCAGCACACAGTGCATCAGAACAGAGAACATACCTTATATTTTGTTATTTATTATTTAAGTTAAAGCACTCAATCTAGTGCTACTGCACTGGTGGTAAACAGCACATTTCTATGGATCATCATGACAAATTCAGAACATACAATATATTTTGTTACTACTTTACAGACATTTAAAGAAAGACCATGAAGCAGAGGTATTATCACTAAGCACAAATGACTCAAGAATATCTCCAAAGGGATTAAATGACTTTGTTAAAGATTTACTACATCTGCCACAAAGCAGATTGGTATTGCTTTTTGTTTACTTTAAATCCTTAAATGCAGTCTTCCGCAAAATCTCTCAGCAACAAAGTAATAGAAGGTCATGATTAATCATTTCTTTTTTGCATAATTAGTGAATTATCAACAGTATACAACAAACTCACTCCGACAGATGGCTTGTTTGCGCTCTGCTCACACATTAAGCTAACTTCCAGGTAGCTTTGACTCTAAAAGGTGTGTTGGTGATGTCATATGATGCAGATGAGACATACTGTCTGTCCGTAGTCTGAGTTGTCCAGATCAGCTCTTCTGTTCATATTTTATAACTGCCTACGTCACTTCCTCTGTATGTTCAAAGAGCCTTGTACATGGTATATCATGTCACCAGATAAGCATCAGGTTTATTTTGCACATGTGAGTTAAGAAAACAAAAATGTTAAGAACTAATATGCATGTACAGACTATTCACACTCCATTTGTTTCCAGCATTTGTACATTGTCAATCAAATGACCACCACGTCCCCTATCGATCTGTCTTTTTTTAGGTGATTGGATCTTATTTTATCTCTGTGGTCATTTACACTTATAACCTGATTCTCCAAGACAATTTAAAACCAAGTGTGAATAGGGTCTTTGACCTTAGTAATTTTACGTTATGGTTAAACTATTTTATTATGCAGTCCACCACTGCTGACACTGGAGAAAAAAGGGAGGCAGAAGAACATTTGGGGGTTTAGGCTTATTTTGCTGTTATAATGCAGTGCTATGATTCCCTATAAGTGCTTTACTGCCAGCTGCTTTTTTTGCTCTCTTGTGTACATGTATGAGGCTTAACTTCACACGAGAGCTATGCAACCAACACTAAGTTCCATGTTGTGTTTCAAAGAAATCTTTTGTATCTGTAGGCTGTTCAGTGTCATTAGCTGCTATTAGGGCTGCTTTTGTCTCCTGTAAAACTCACCATGAGCACAGATGGATCAGAATTGTATTCTTGCCTGCATCTGTGAAAGGAAACCTGTCAGTTTCCTCATTGTACCCGCTTCTTTCATTATTTTTACGTGATTTTAATACTACATAAAGAATAAAGGCAGTTGCATGTTCACATTCAGTGTTTTCCAGCTGAAGAAAAGAGGATCCTTTAATGCTGAATCCTGTTCAGCGTGACAGATGGGGGACTCGGGAAAATATTATGCATAATGGGCATCTTCAGCACTTCTCCAGTGATCGTTTTCACACAACAAAAGGCCACACACAGATTACTCAGCAGTGCTGCTCTATTCTATTCTGGGCTTTATTGTGTTATTCTAATACAGCCCAGGCCTGTGACTCATGCAACGGTGAGTGAGCTGAGTTTGGCTGGAGTACTTGTAGTTGGTACTGTCTACACTCTCTGCTGGGCCTCAGCCAGACCACCTGCTGTACAGTAGCAGGTTACCTACATTTTCTCTGCACTCAAACAAAGTGGACGCCCTCTGTTGAACCGCAGGTATCGAATATTCACCCTCCTCCTTAAAATAACACACCGAGCACTTCGGCCCCCACAAGCACCCCCAGAGATCGCTTAAGCTTTGAGAGCTGGCTGCCTCTCTTGTTGTATTTAGAAGTGACCTATAACATCTGCAGGAACATTATAAACAAAAAGGAGTCTACATCAAATAACCGCACAGCTGTACTTTTCTCTGCCGCTGACAGTAAAAGCTGTGTCACTGTTTCATGATGCCATGGTTCACGGTGCGAATCACACAGACAAATGAGTTTGAAGGGGTGTTTGAGTTCCAGTCTATAGCAGCAGTTTCTTTTTATAGTGTTCCACTATAAGCGCGCACACTCTGGAGGGAGAAACCAGAGGAGTCAGTGTCCTACTTGCTACCATCTTCTGGGAGATGGGAGTGTGTGTACGTGCATGCGTAGAGATACGGGTGTGTGTCGAGTGAAGAGAGCACGTATTTATTGTTGTGACATTTGTGGCCGGTGCAGACCTGCAGACTCAGTCGTTATTTAGGTAATTTCACAGTGAGAACAGATTTACAGATGAAAAGACGGCAGGGTGTCCTGGTTAAAGCCACGCTAAATTTATCTGAAGTGTTTTAGATGTCAAGGTTACATAACAGCTTTTAAACAACTATAAATCAATGTCAAACAGACTGTTTTCTGTGAAATGCAGTGAAAGTTTTTTGGACTCTGTTTATTGGTCAGTAGTCATTTTCCTTTATCTGGAGGTTTACGGCAAATGTTAAACTTAAAATTTAGTTAAAACAGGTGTTTGTAATTGTAAAACTAATAAATTAACTCCTGCTATCAACTGAGGCAGTTGCATTTTATCAAGCTGTCATATTGTCGTCCACTGGTGAAATGACAGCTCTTTGGGACAGGATATTCTCTTGAAATGATCGGTATTCTTCTACTTCTTCATCAAAATGCGTTGGTTTTAATTGTGATTTCTGCATTAGCATGCAAGTGGTATTAGCACATATTTCAGTGAAATAGTAGCTAATGAGCTGATCAGCGCCGCAGAGTGAAACATCCAATCACAGCACAGTAGAACATCGTCCCTACTGATTCAGTCAGCGCTGAATATGGACATATTATCATAATAAACCAGCGCTGCTTCCTCTTAAGCTGCAGTGACTCATCATTGACTCTAGTGTTACATTGAGACGGCACAGGCCAAAGCATGGCCCAACTGTGGAGATCTTTGAAACTCAGTTGAAACGCTACAAATAGTTAATTTAAGCTTAATTATCATATATTTACTCAGCTGTCTGTGTTTATACCGCAACATGGTCTTAGGAAAACATCTTTTAAGAAAATCTATAATAACAATGAATACTAAACTTAAACAGATTTGTTAAAGAATGAAAAAACAAAAAGTGTTTTCTAGAATATATAAATGACAATGTTCTCTATTGATATAAAACTTAGACACAGTGTCTAAGCTGAAGAAACAGCAAAACCCTGCAGAGATTTCTGTGTCTATCATTAGCCCAAATAGACTGTTGTGGGGGTCATGTATTATTTGCATAATTGAAAATGTAAAATGACTTCATTACTGACTAGATTTGTTTGGATTTATTTGAGCTGTTTTCTAAATATTGCAAAAATGAACATGCAAAAATGGAATGGAAAAATGAAAATGCTATTCTGTTTATAAGCTACACAGTTTTACAATTAGATACTGTAACAGTTACTTTATCTTGCAAAAACGTAAAAAAAAATACAATAAATGGCTATTCATTTTCATATGTTTTTTGCACAAAGCCTTCAGTATCCTCTGGAAAGGGTAAAAGAGCCTACCCCTGTTTTAGTAAAATACTAACCAGAACAAAGCATCACAGCACTTCAGTCCTCTACAAAGGTGAGGGAAACCCTGAAAGCTTTATCCTAATTCTCTCCCTGGACAGGGAATCCTAACGCCACGCTAATGCTAATCTGTAAAAACATGCATGCCTCATTTCCTAACTGTCTTTTGTTTTTCTTCTAGGCTGATACTGCCATATCCTTATGTCTTTTTCCTTGTACAATGAGGCCCAGATGTGGTTTTCCATTTCAGTGGCTGATGATACTTACAGAGAAAAACTCAAACTATGATACATATTTTAATTACTTGCATGTCTTTTTTCTGCGGCGACATACTCCATCCCCATTTTTCATCCTAACTGTCCTTGCCCTGTTTCTCTGTGTCTTTTGCAAACACACACAGACTCACACACACACACACACAGTTTCCTTGAGTGAACAGTGTCAGACTGTCCTACAGTAGCAGCCGATGATGGACGGGGCTGAAGGAAGTATGAGGGTGAAGCAGGGCTTTAGAAGTGCTGAGCCTCGGAGATGAACATTAAACTTGCACACACAGACACACACAGACAGCACCTGTTCATCAGCCTGTGTGTGAACGGCTGTGTGTACTTTACACAACAAACAGGTGGCCTGCTTACACTCCACTGTTCAAAGCACGAGACACAAACAGAGACACAGGGAAGCCTCCCGCACACATTAAGTGGTACAAAGTGACACAACTGCTATACAAACTGCTGGCTGTGTGTGTCTGTGTGTGTGTGTGTGTGTGCAGAGTGTCAGTGATTAACACTGTCACTGTAGAACTGGAAAGACCCGGATGAAGGCAGGACAGTTTAACAATAAACTATTATTAAATACTATTGTCCACAGTAAGTTGGACATGAGGGGATGAAACAGCAGACAAGGTGAAACAACTAAAAACTATGTGATTTTAATTCAGGATGATGGTATAATTCAGAGTAATTGTTGTTTTTTTAGATTAAATTAAATGATAAAATATAGACTAGATAGAAATGACCAAACTGTACTTGGCACATTTGACTATTTTCTTCTTATTTCTGGAACTGTCATACAAACACATACCGCATAACATGAGACAAGACTTTACTGAACTTTCCTTCAAAATGAAATCTGTAAGATTCCAAATGAGAACAATAACACTGTCAATATACTGTATATGATGTATCTTAATTTTTCCAACTGCTGTGTAAATGAGGCCAGTGTTCTCGAGTACTACAGGATTTTCCACGCGAAGTAGCCATACTTTTATTTCATTTCATTTACTTTATGTGAACTGAAGATCATTAAGGGCTGACTCTGACCTGCAGTGGTATTTAGAAGAAATTCAAAATGACAAAACACAAAAAAGGACAGTCAAATAAATAAATAAAAAAAACCCCAGAAAACCCAATTTCTTCTGAGTTTAGTCAATTTGTGAGGGATCTGTACTCAAAGCCAGCTGGATCAAGTTTGCTGCCAGGAATGATGTTGTCTTGCGAGGCAATATGATTGTAGTTTTGCAAGAAAACAAATTGAAGTGAGATAACAAAATCTCTTTAGATCATGAGAAAATCCAGCAGATAGATGTTCTCCCATGGTGGAAACAGTATCATCAAATCTATATTCATATAGTATATCACACCTGTAAAATGAATAAGAATAAAAAAACACAAATACACCATAATATAACTTGAATTAAGAAATTAGAATCTAATTTCATATTTTATCTTCTGGAAATTAAAACCAAAAGCATATACTGTATGTCTGATGGATGTAAACTGGAGAGAATAAAGGACTAGGTAAGAATAAAATAGAGTGAATAAAACTCCAGATCCAGTAAAGTTTGGCTATGGATCCAAGTTTTCACATCTCATACATGGATAAGTTACCATTACATTTTGGAATACATGTAGCACAGTATTAGTTTTACAGATAAATTACAACTAATGTTACCAACACGCACAACAGCTTTTTATGAATCATTAAATGTGAAGAGAATGAAAATTTAATTTATTTTGTTCACTGTCTTCAACAACATGAAGTCAAAATGAACAAAACAATCAAGAAATTGAACAAAAAAAGTCATGAAATGAACAGACAATGAATGAAATAAACAGAAAATGAAGAAAATTATTGAGAGAATGGAAAAAATAATCAACAAAATGGCTGAAAGAATAAAAAAATTAAACAAAATAATCAAGAACATGGACAGAAATAGAAAAAAATCAACCAAAAATTAACAAAATAATAAACCGTCCTAATCATTCTAATAAAAAATGTCTCATGACACATTTATCAAACACAGTTATAGCCTATTGATATTTGCTTTAGATGTGTCATCAGTAACGGTGAACACATTTCCTCATCGAGTCTATACATAACATGGGCTCATGGGTTTTGTCATTATCATGGCTAACATTTTTTCCACTTTGTATGAAAATGAATAAAACCTTTACAGAATGGTTGTCATTTATGTAAAAGAGCTGAACACGTCCAGATGCTTAGGGTTTACTTTGTCATTCCTCACTGTCAGTGCTTTGGTCCAAGAAGCTGAAACCGTCCAGAACGTGGACACAGAGATGAAAATGTTGAGGATGATGATGCAAATATTGTACTTTTTTGGATCCACAGTGCAGTGATTCGCTTGAGAAACATACTAGAATATATTTACTTTGGAAACATGGCCTTTCTAACTGATAATGCTTGTAAAAAGGCCAACATAGAAGTTTTAAAATTGACTTTGTTTTGTGAATTTCGAGGCAGGTCTGGGGATTTTTGTGATTTAATGTTAAGGGATTGTCCTTTAAAGTGTCCACAGTTAAAAATGTGTGTTTGTGTGATAGTTGTGGTTTTCTTTTCTGATATTTGGCTCCATGTTCTGTATGTTGTCAGTCCTCTTTTACTCTAAATTTCCTTTGCCCAGTGAGATGTTCCATGCCATGAAGTAAATCTGTTTCTCTTCACTCTTTTTTTCCATTTGTGGGATTTTTCTCCGGTTTGATACAGGTCTGCTGCTCAGGAAAGTGCTTGGTAAATAGATGTTTTTCCAGATGAATAGGTTTTGGCTCGGGGCCCGCTAATATTACTTATTTACGACAGTGTTCTGCTTTAGATTGCTGACGTCTGCCAGAGTTACCGTCTTTCAAACAGCTGAGGTTTATTTAATGTCTGATGTTTGGTAGTTTGTTGTCGTTTATCAGAGCTTCAGGGATAAAGTCAGCATGTACCAGCTGTGGAAACACAACCTGATCGATCTGTTGGTCATGCATGAACAGTCCAAAATGCATCTTTGTTTCTGTAGCTTCAGACCAGATCATAAACAACTAATTTTCTTATATGCTGAAGTGATATTTATGAGACCGCAGAGAGGCTTTGATATTAGAATTAGTCAATCTTTCCAGGCTCAGAAAAGATGGAAAGTTGTTCTGTGTTGTACTAGAATCAACAAATTAAGTTTCTATGTTTAAAATCATTAGTATGGATAAAAGACAAAAAAGGAGTGTGTATTGGAGGCCAAGAAACAGTTAATTAAAAACTGTCAGTCATTTCTTTCCAAATCTAAGATGTAAATGTACTGTAGTTGGATTTGCAATCATCTACATTTTGCCTTTATGCTCTACTCTCCAAAGGTCTTAAAGTCTTAAATTTGATTGTCTTAAATGAAGTCCTTATTCTCCTTTAAAACTGATTACTAATCCTTAAATCTGCTACTCACTCATTGTATCCAAACTGAGATGGGAATGAGTGGAGCCTGCAACAGTCATTCATGGGTGGAGGGGTTCAGGTATGAGCTTTAGCAGCTTGAATGTCAGTAGCAGAAACATTAGTCACTGACATGGAAATGTAATGTTAACTGGGTTGAAACCTGGTTAAGACTGGATCGACACAATAAGTATGAGGCCTGTCAGACTGTTATTTATGTCAATGGAAGGTCTGAAGTTTGACCAAAGACACAGAGAAAAATGATTTAAGAAGCCATATATTTGGTTTCTCCGACCCTGCAGATTACCGTGGGAAAACAAAATTGCAGAAGGAAAAAAGCCAAATATTGTTAAATATAACAAAATAGTTCATATTGACAAAAATGCAACAATGGAGGCAGTAGAGTGCGTTCTGCATCAAAAACACAATCATTTAAGACAATTAGAATTACAAGTTTAAAATAAGGAAAAGATGTGTTCCTCAACTGGGATATAATCAAAGCATTGGTTTAGTTTGTTACTCATTATGTCAAGCTCAATATTAGCTGTTATATTGTATTGTAAGACAAATACAGACGAAGAACAGGTAAGGGGAAAATAAGGCTAATTTCCTAAAAACAAGGTACTTTTTCTTTGTTTGAAATTCGTTTTTTACAACGCAAGACTAAAACTAGTGGTTTTGTTAAATGCTCTTATAAATAATGACCCATAAATGATTATAGTTAACGGTAAGTAAAACAAATGTTGTCTGCTTTTGGGACAGTGATTGGTTGAATTTCCTTTCTGCTTTTTGCTAATAAGCAGTAGAGGCAGTTGTCTGTGCTTAGGAGAGGCGAGTCTCTGGTCTCTATCGGTCCAAGTGAGACCTCCAAGTATCTGCTGGTCAGCAGAAGGAGGGAATGTGATAGTGACAGGTGCAGCCCCCTAAAATAGGAAAGAAGTGGAGGGGGAAGGCCCAGTGCTGAGATGTAGAGCTAATGGACAAACGGGGAGAAAGGAAATGAAATAATGAGAGTACAGAGAAGCAAGTGGAGCAGAAACAAACAAATCATTTGGGGTGAGAGATTCGGACTGAGCAGGACGATGATAAGCAATATGGAGACTGCAGGGAAAGCAGAAAGATTAACCCATAAAGACCCAAACAACCACCACCGACTAAAAGCATCTACTGATATAAAATGTGAAATAACTTCTAAACCACTAATCCTATCAATACATGTAAATAATTGGTGTAAAATACAGTTTGTCGTCTTTTTATGGTCATCAGATATGACCCAT
>JAPQRQ010000006.1:414548-431312 GCA_037367365.1 Apogon talboti
CAGAGGATAATATTATAATAAATGGTGATAAATCACTTAAGAAAGGTTAAATATAGAGAAAAATTCATTTGGGAACTGCTACTAAAGTAGCAGTGGATCTTTATGAGTTAAAAGCCTCAGCTCTGAATATTCTCCACACTGTGGTCATCTGTGTGCAGCGTAAGGATTAGTCACCAACACTCAGTCTATTACATTTCTGTCTCGAACTGCATGTACTCATAACTTTAAAACATAGTCGTCTATAGCTCATCACACATTACACACATTGCTCAGAGCAGAGATACACTCATAAAGAGGGACTCAAATGACTGCTGCATTACTGCCGCAGTATGAGACATATTTACTCTCACACTTATTTATACAGATATAATAAGTGCATTTATTGTTTGGTGTTCTGCCTTCACCTAGTCTGCAGAGTTTGTTCTGACTTATAGCTACAGAATCAGCAGCTTGAAACTGTACCGAAGGAAGATAAATATTTCATAGATGCCAGTAAACTTAAACATTTGCACAAAGACAGAATATTTCATTTAGTCTGCGATGCATGTACGTTGGACTATTTAAAGCAAACTCTGATATGATGATTCAGTTCAATTTTTCTGAGATTCAATTTGTATATAAATGTTGAAAGAAATAACAAATTAAAAATTTATATCAATAGCATATCATTGTTATTCTTATTTTTTGTATTCATCTATTATTTAAAATATATTCTGTGTAGACACGCCACCACAATTCAAAGCATTAACACCAATAAGAGATAATACAAGCAACAATAAAATACATTTAAATTGAAATATAACAGAGCCAAATCGATTTTAATAAAACAGTAAAGATTAGTAAACTAAATAGTTCAACAGTAAAATAATAATGACAGTAAATGAAATTAAATATAAATACTGAAAGCCCATAAAATTCTGAAACACAACATAAAACCCAGACTGAATAAAGGTTCAGCTCCACATCTCATTTATTCCAATCTTTATTTAATCTTCTCATGCCCAGAAAGTCCATAAATCCTGTTGTGTCCTGGAATATCGAAAATGTCTATACCTGCAAGTAAAAGTGGGACCGGTCCGGCGCTAAATCTGTATGAGCTGAAACTATCATGAGAGCGGCTATTTGTGAGCTGATATGTAAAAGATGAAGTGAATGACCGTGTATATGTGACCTTAAATCTGCTGCCAGACCTTTACATTCATTCTCCATGTACAGTGTCAGGTGTCTCTGAAGGCAGAGAGGTGATGTCCAGCCCTGGTGTTGGTGACGTGTATCACGTGAGATGAGGGATGCATTCCACAGAGTCATTTCACACAGAAATAAATGGTACTTCACTCCCTTTATGACACTGTGACTTTCATGACTTGCAAAATGATTATAAATGATGGTATAATTAACACAAGATCATAAAAATATTTGCCTCTTGCCATTGACTGTCATTCATATTTTTAATCCAGTAAGTTTATTGAAGTACGTTCAGATCCTTTGATAATGTTCCCAAATCTAGCGCTAGAACCAAAATGGGCCATGGAACTGTTTTTATTAAATTGTCAGTTGTCATGAGTATAATAAAGTATGTTCTTAGGAAGGTTTTGTTAATACTGACCTCACCGAAAACATGTGAAATGTAGAAGATGGATCTGAGATGCAACAAGACGAAAATGACAATGGCATAACCCATAAAGACCCAGTGCTACTTTAGTGGCAGTTCCCAAATAAATTTTCCTCTTTATTTAACCTTAAGTGATTTACCACCATTTATTTTAATATTATCTTCGTTATTTTGTTTATTATTTGTTTATTTCTTTAATTTTTTCAGTGAAAATCATTTATTTTCCTGTATTTAATTTATTGATCATGTAGATGTTCATGAAAGTTACTATATTAAAACAGAGAAAACTGAAGAAAAGTGACTTTTAAAGCAAAATATTTCATTAACTAAACATAAACTCAGTGTGTCCATCCACTGTCATTGATCCAACTCCATGGGTTTTACTGGTGAATCAATGTTGTAGAAAGTGACAGTTTTTCCACCCTCACTACGGAGCCTTTGATCGTCCAAATGATCATATCTGATGACCATGAAAGCATGCCAAACTGTATTTTACACCAATTACTTACATGTATTGATAGGATTAGTGGACCAACAGGTATTAAACATTTTAGATCAGTCCATGATTGATCTGTAGATACCGGATGTTTGGGTCTTTATGGGTTAATTGATAAAATTGACATGAAAGACAAAACTGAGGTAAAAGACAACAAGACGAAAATGGTGTAAAATCAAAAGTTGATGTAAAAGGTGCAACAAGACAAAAGTGACACAAAAGACAAAATTGATGTACGAAATACAACTAGATCAAAACTATATGAAGGACAAAATTGATGTAAAAAGACAAGATAATATGTAATTCATGTTATTTCTGTTTTAGATCTTAGGTTTAGGGCCTGAAAACATTTGGAGCCACTTTCCTTTTGGATTAAGACAATAATTGAAATGCTTAATGAATGAATGGCCTGTGTCTTCAGTCTGCGTCGACCTATGGACATGGTCCTCATGGTCTTTTCCTGATTTCAAAGGGAAACCCCTGTAGCCTTGTAGTCCATCACCGCTCACCCCGCTACCATATCGAGCTGCTCGTCTCCTCCGCCCACATGGAGTCCAATGTGCTGTCCCTCACTCTTTTTATGTCTACAGGAATTCAATCGATGCCCTGGGGTGGCCTGCATCAGCACACTTTAATCAGGCCTCCAGATCTGGAGCTGTAATGACAGAATGGATATGCTGTTAATTTGATAAGAGCGATTTGTTTACAGAGCAGGTTCAAGGTGATGCAGGGACGACGGCATCCACAGTCTGAAGCTTCAGAAAGAGGCATGAACGGCCGAAATAGAGACTGAAACTGAATCAAACATGTTTTTAAGTACAAAAAAACAGACCAATAGGAGTCTGCAGTATTTTGACAATAGGGAGAAGAAACTGAAAACTCCTCTGCTCATTGATAAAGTAATAGAGTAGAATAGGATAGCCTTTATTGTCATTGCAAGCATAATGACAGTAGTGCTACTCCAGTCAGTGCAACATTACTTCAGAAAATATAAATAGAGCAAATTTAAAATTACAAAAACTAAAAATAAGATTAAAAAAATAAAATTTTACAAAAATAAAATAAGAATAGAGCTAAAAGTAGAATAAACCAAAAAAATAAACATAAAATATGAATAGACACAATATTAACAATATTACCATGTATATCTATGAACAATATTAACAGTATGTATATCTATGAACTCAAGTCTATATAAAAATAGTGCATTTTTATATAGACTTGAATTCATACAGTAGATATACAAGTGAACACTAGTCCACCCTTTACAAACTTTACAATCATTCATTAGATTCAATGTTTCCTCCGTTGGCCTAATTCATACCAGAGTTTATAATGAACCAAAATGTTTTTATGCGTGAATGTTGTGTTTTGCACCATCACCTCAGCACTAAAGCAGAAGTCGTCATTTTTTCAGTCTTTTTTCTTCAGCAGCAGCAAAACAACACATTATACAACCTGAAGCTGACTAAAACTGAACTTTTATTCCAGGTAGACTCTTAGAATATCTAAGAATTTTCAATGAATGGATTTAACCTCAAGCAATGTCAATGCCACAAACAACTCATAGTGCCATTCACTTTGTAAAATACAGTAATTTCACCGGCTCAGGTTGTCTTAAATGGAAGTTATTTGAGCAGGAAGGATTAGATAAGAAATGTTATATGTAATGCATGATCTAAGATGGTCAGATTGCTCAGGTCTTAAGTATGCAGTTAAGTAGTTTTTAGTTGTTTTAATGCAAAACTAGGCATAGAAGAATGATTTCTTTTTTATGTTGATTGTGATAATCTTGATTATCTGTTGTTTCACCTTATGTCAGGATTTGTATTGTATTATGATGCCAAAATAACCAAATTATCAGCTCATACGTTTATTAATATTTGGTAGTTGCATATATTTAATGACAAGTTGTGCATTTCGCCAAATTGAGTTGAAATTTCTGTCATAAAATATACCAAATGTACAATAATACAGTGGTTAAGGGATGAAACACTTTTATATCATACAGTATTTGTACAGACTGGGTCTTATATCTGATTGGCAGCTATAAAAATATGTCTCAGCTTTTTTCCATGTCAGTGTAAAACTGCAGGTGTTCACTGCCTATCATAGGATGACATAAGAAATGTTCCACGCGTCTCATCAGACAAACTGATGTGATCTTTGTCGCTGTGAGACAGACTGGCTCCGTGGTCCCATCTGGCTCCCAAATCTGAGGGACGTTCTCCATAAAAACCCAAAACACTCACATGAAACTAATCTAACAAACTGCAACGCCGCAGTGTGTCCACAGTTGTAAAGTTCCACCTCAGTGCCCTCGCCTCAGGAGAGCATAAGCAGATCGGACGAGGGGGAATCTCGTACCATTTTGTTTATGTTTGCGTATTTGCTTCTGGTTTCGATCGGGCAGCGTGCCTGATTTGTCTGGGGAAACCCTGGATGGCCTCTGTCTCCATGTGTACCATCAGACCGCCCAGGAGAATAAACAAAGGTGTCTGCTTTCAGACACTATCTGCGCCTCCGGCTGCGAATCTCTGCTGCATTACACACCTCTATTTGTGCTCACTAGACTGTTTGTTTATGTAGCTGTCTGTCAGTTTACTTCCAATTGTCTCTGCCACTCCTTCTGACCCTGAACATCCACGTAGACCCTTTAGTCCACCAAGTCCAAACATGGCTTGGCTGTAACCCCACACCCACAGCACTGACGTCAAATGCACTTCACCTTACACATCTTTTCCCGCTGCTTCAGTAGGAGTTCAGCGGTTGAACCAGCACAACATGGCGTTCACTAAATACCTGCTTTAGCTCCATCAGATACGATAATGCCAGATTAACAAATAATCACGAGTTGTGGTTGGCTTACAATAAAGTGTCAAGTGCACATCCCTCAAATCCTGAAAGCTGTGTCTATTAATAAAAGGGTGAGTAAGCCTAAGGGTTTGTAGGGTCTCCAAGTCAGCTTTTCACGTGGTTAAATTAGATGTGCTTCACACAGCATGACTCTTGGAAGGGCACTGCTCTATAGTACTATAATAAATCTGTTTGCCCTAACATTTAGCGTGGATTTACAGGTCTAGCCATGTGCCGTTTAAGTGGCAGTTAATGCTGACTGAGGTGTATGTGGTCGTCTGTTCCACCAAACGCTTTACGAATGACAAACCATTCTCTCCAGGCTCGTTCTTGTGCTGAACATGATGCAGTACTTGTCTCATTAAGTCCAGAAAATACGGGGTAGCTTTAGGGATGACTTATGACAATGGAGTTTCTAATCACCACTGAGTACTGAAGTTTTTACTCATTGTGTTTAGTGTTGACTCCTGTAATATAATTTTAATTCTATATTTGCTAATTGTCTCGGAAATTGACTCTAATAGGTCTTGAAGGAATAGAATAGAATAGAATAGAATAGAATAGAATAGGTCTGTATTGTCACTATTACAGGAACAATGAAAATCCACTGAGCAGCTCTGTTTGTGTTAGTAGCAAACATATAAAATAGAAAAAGACTATGAAATATCTTACAAAATACTGAAGAATATTGGCAATATACAAAAACTACAAAGATAAAATATTAAATATATAAATACTACTAAAATCCACAAAAAGCTAACTCTATACTACAGATAACAAATATGTACAACATATAAGGATGTATACAGGTAATAAAGGATATATACAAGGTGAAATTAAAAACAAGGTGCTATATTTTCCTTATTTTTAAGATGAAAAAGAAGATTCTTCTTGTTTTGTGCTGTGATTATCATTTATGTGAACTGTCCTCAGATCCAAGTAATTAAAGAACTAAATTGTAAGGTTAACATTGAAAGAATAAGTCCTACTCTCAACAGAGGGGGGCAGCATTTTAGCACAAAGGTGTGGTGTTGGTGTCCATTTCCAAACTGCTGAAGCTGATCAGTTTGTACAGAACGTACTTGACCTTTATGTTGTTCTCAGACAGTAACTGAAACCATAAGGTCTTGACAAAAGTGGTAATTTTACCTGTAATGCAGTCCTGCAGTAGTTGTTTTTCGTGAAGGGAGTATGGTAGTTAGTAACAGACACATTACATTCTGAAGATTGTATCATTGTGTGTTTTTGTTTACGGCTTCATCATGTTGTTGTGTATTCATGTTGTGGGTTAGTATGTTGAAGTACTGGCAGCAGAGTGGAATTTCATTCCTGCAGTTTCAATCAGCACCAACCATGGATGCATTATTTCTCTGAATACATCATGACTCCAGCACAAACTGCAGTTCTTCTTCCTTCCTCTTCCTTTTTGTCATCTTCTTCCTCTTCTTAATCTTCCTCCTCCAGCGGTTTAATGAAACAGGGTGAAGGGGGGTATCTCATGGATGTATAATCACAACTGGAGTCAGCGAATGAGATGCTAGTCCACATGTGAAGCAGCTTTACTCTGCATGTGCAAAGAACCACATAACATGGAAGTAGCACATAAGCCTCAAATTTTTTGGCTTAAGGACCAGTAAGTACACTGCTGTCCATAATGTTTTTTCAGACACATTCCCCTTTTTATTTCTATTTAAACACATCAGTAATCACCTTTGACCAGGTGCTTTGATCACATACACTTTATCTGTCAAGAATAAATCATATTGTCACAATCATTACATGAGAAGAGTAAAAACATATTATCCCAATTTTATGGACAACAGTGTAGCGTTCTATTGGAAACAACAGTCAACAAAAATGTTGCACTGAAGTTTTTAAATTCTTATTATGAATTTACGGCTTAGCTGGTTAGCATGTTGAATGTTGTCGATATCTCTACAATACAATACATTGTGATCTTTGACAAACCTAGTATTTCTTCACTTTACAATATTAGAAATATTACAAACCACCCCCTTTAATGTCTATATGGTATAATGAATTTCTTCAGTACTTTTTCAGGGAAGCAGTGATTTAGTTATCGAGTACTTTTTTGATATGAAAAATCAACAAGTGGAAATAAAATGTGATTTTTTCTCTCTGTGTCTTTCTCCATCCATTGGCTGAGATATCAACCCCCCTCACCACCCCCACTTCACCCCACTCCTATGCTGTTTTGATTTGGTCTACAGTGATGGGGTGATTGAAGCTGCTGCCTGGTGTATAATGTTATGGACATATATTGTGTAGCGTTGTCATCTGATCTCACATCCTGTCTTGGAGTGCTGAGTGACTTCAGTCTGCTTTTAGACACCCAGAGGCTCACTGCTGCCTCCTAATCGGGTGCTGTGGACCGAGTCTGTCCTGAAAACATGACCACTGTAGCCCGATTCCAGCCTCGCTTACAGCACTTCAGCTTAACACTCTCCATGGTTTTAGGACTTCTCTGTGGTTACGCCTGGTTTCATTATTACAGTCAGTCCTGAAACACAAAGACGCCTCTCATTTGAGAAAGCAGAGCTAATGCTGTGAATCATTTTTGCTAAAACACTCGGTATATGTTGAATTTTAGTAATGTTTGTAATAGTGTCTGCAGTGAAAGAGAGAGGGCACATTGCTCCACTTTCCGGAGTCCAAAGCAGGGAACACGAGGACAGGACAGAGGAGACATTTCTAGGCTGAGGAGAGACAGATGATAGCCCAGCCAAAGGAAGAGAGGGGACACTCTTCAGCCAAAGAAACACTAGAGGCCTCTGGGTAGATAAAGAGGAGGACGTGTTATGAGGTCACTGGTCACTGCTTCACTTTCTATTTTCCTGCGATGTGCCATAAACACAACATGCTCGCTGCTGTGCTGCCCTCTGCCTCGCTCCGAAGTGTCTGCCCACATTATGCAAAGTCACAACACGTCCGAGGTGTGGAATCACTGGGGCAAGACGGCAACGAGGTCAAGAAGGAGAAGACAGTGATTCATTATTCACCAGACAAGAAGTGGGAAGAGTCCGGAAACCGTCCAGGACTGTAGAGAGGAGTATTAACTTAAGCAGGTTAAAGGGATGGGTCTACTTGCATAATGACAGAGTAGAAGGAACAGCTGAGAATGCTGAGTGTCAGGTGTGGGTTTCACAGAGGAGGGGGTGTTTATCGCTGTATTTACACCAGCCTCTGGAGGGTCCAGGCTTTGACCGCCGCAACAAATTACTGTCTGTTAGCATTCTACTGGTGGAAGGGTCTTGTATATTTATCATGTTCCCAATCATTGAGAGGAGTTGGTTCTGAAGTGGAGCAGTTGAGATGAAACCAGTGCTGGTTGTTTTGAAAACCATTATTTTTTGCCAGGTGTGATTGACACAATGACATTTTAGTTAGTAATTAGTTGTTGCACACACTGCAATAAGAGCCCAACTTGAAGGAATCCAAATACTCTTGTATTTAGCAAAAAAATCTGCCGATGGGATAGGCAAAATTTGCAATGCAACAAAGTTTTAAACCAAGCATAATAAACATACATTAAGATCGACTTTAATATTCTTGAATTGACGAATGTTGTTTCTCTGCTAGGTTAATTAGGGGCTCGGGGCATGTAATATGTACTTTATTGTTGTCATTTGCTACTGGTTAAATATTTTGCTGAAATATGCCACTCATAGTAAAAAGCATGTTTGCGATAAGATAAAGGGTTTTTTTTTGCTTGAGATTTCCTTTTGTAATACATAAAATTACAATTAATGATTTTTTAAAAATAATTTTATGTTACTGTTAAAGTCACAGTGAAACCAGTTACTGTACAATTTTAACACAGTAATTGGCATTTTCACCAATTATATAATGATCACTGGATGGAACAACTAAGAATGAACATCATTTTTACAATTTCACAAAATAGTAGCAGTTACCTTAAGAAACATTATCATTATGTAATAATTGTGATACAGCTGTTTGTGGGTTGGAGGTCTCATCACAGTAGAGACGAGACAGGAAACGAGGGCAGCGAGGGGGGAATGACATGCAACAGAAGCTAATTCTTTTGTTATTGATTTCCTTTTCTTTTCTCCTTGAAAAAAAAAAGAGTTGTGCCTGGGAGGACAATCTTTGCTTTGTAGTGAATTTTATTTGCCAAGTTTGAGAAAGAAGAACGAGCATTCTATACAGGACTGAACAAAGCATTAATTTTGTAATAAAAGGTGATGTTTTGAAAGCCTGCGCATCTGTGAGGGCACTTTCTGGTCATGACGATAAACAAATCAACAAAACTGCGACTTAAAGTGTCAATTTGAAACATCCATAACTGCAAGTTGTCTTCTGTGAAATTGCTTAAAAATACAAAAACAGTGTGCAGGAAGGAAGGACATGAAAGCAAGGTTCTGGCTGAGATTTCATATGAGTAGCAGGAGCATAAGTCATGGATTTCAGAAAGAGCGAGCCCATAAACAAAAACATGTCCTAACTGTGGTTTTTTTGGGGGGGCTGCAGGATGACCAGGTGGTTCTGCAGTGCACTGCGTCCGTCCTGAAGGAGCAGATTAAGCTATGCCTGTCCTGCGAGGGCTTCGGGAACCGCCTCTGCTTCCTGGAAACCACATCCAACGCTCAGGTAAGATGCCGCCCACCTTCCCCTCACATGTAACCTCCTGTTTCTTTTTATGAATACGGTCATATTTGTGTGTCCTGTACAGAATGTGCCCCCGGACCTGGCCATATGTACCTTCATTCTGGAGCAGTCCCTGTCAGTACGTGCTCTACAGGAGATGTTGGCCAACACGGTGGATTTAACCGAGGTAAGACATTAATCACGCAGATTGAAGTTGAGATAAAGGTTGAGGGTAGAGGGATTGTTCTTTTACATTCTGTTTCATTACATAAGATAATCTTATCTGTGTTTTTTGGTTGTTTCTTTTTGGTGAGTCTGCCTTAGGGCTGCACAATATTTCATTTCAGTGTTATTGTCACATAATAATACAACAGTCACATGGTGGTGACAAATTAACTCAACTACAATCAAGAAGGAGTGAGCAATGGGAGAAAAGTAGAAAATTAACCTGGCATAAAGAAAAATAATTGCATTGTATTATCTGACCAAAAATAGAATTTGTCCAGTGTGTTTCCATTGTGAGTCAGCCTGTGACTTAAAATGTCTGATTTCCCTCCAGAATCACATTAGAACAGCAGTCACATTGCTCACCAATTAGTTGAAAAACTATTTCTTGGACTTCTTTTAATAGTCTCTCCAACAAATCACTCAATAATTATTAATTCATTTCAGATAAAAAATATATGTCAGAAATATTCCAAAGCCAACTGTTGTGCAGCCCTAGTCTGCATTAGTGTTTACATACGGCTCACTGCAACATTACTGCAGTCACTGCTTCAGCTTCCAGTCTGTGTCAACGTCTGTAGATGGAATTATCTTTTTCTCTTATTTAACTCTATTTTATACATATATGATTTCCTTGTTGTCTGACACCCCTTCCCTCCTTGCTCTCTGCCAAGCAGGCAGTCGATTTGGACAAATGGGTATGTCTGCTAACATGTCTTGTTTCCTGTAACATGTGTCCCAACCAACCTGGCAGCTGTTGTTGTTCCTGTCCTGTTACCCAGTGGATGAGTCATGTGTCATTTACATGTGTTGATTCATAGCCTTTTAGCCTTTTAGCCTCAGCTAAAGTGGTGATTGGTCTCAGAAAATCAGTTATCTCTTCTTCACTAATCTGTTAGTGTAGTTCTATTTTTATATTTGTATGTTTATGCCAAAACTGAATGAAATGAAACTGATTTGTTTTACTAAAGTATCAGTTTTTTATGCAGTTCAGAATCACACTAGTATGCCTTAACTTTATTTTGAATTTGCAGCTGTGACACTGCAACATTCATTTGCATTTCATGCAGAAATATCACAAGCACATCGATCACAGTGCCTCTTTCATATGTATTGTCTTGCTTGGTGTTGTTTCCTGACTGTTGTCTCAGCACATTGTTTCTGTCAGTCTTTGATGACAAGATAATTTTTATTCCTATTTTTTTCATAAAGAACAGGTGTATTTGTACGACCATAAATAAAGGCCTAATCTGGTTATATATTATATTATTTATAATGTAATATAATATAATATAATATTATTATTGTTATATTATTATCATAGTATTATTATCTTATATTATATTATATTAAATACAATTTTTTAAATGAAAATACAGTGTAGATACTAAAGATGCTAAGAATACTCAGCGTAGATGAATTGTAGTCTGTACCTTAAAAATCATTCCTTTCCCTGAAAACAACTCCATGCTATTAAGCTGCCGAGGGTTCAGACTTCTGATTTGTGTGTGGTGGTTCACTGGATTAACCTTCAGGAGTAACTAAATTATACAGAGCCATGTTATCAGCCACACCTGTGCTTTGTGTACTTTTACAAACCAAAATGTCTGGTGTGAAAAAGGTCTGAAAGAGTAGAAAACCCATTAGTCATGTTTGAGGTTTTCTGAAAAGCAGATGTCAGAATCCGTGTTCAGTTAGTGGTAAAGGGACTAAAGCCGGCGTGAAGAGCGAGGTGAGCTCTGACACATCCATGAGTGGGATGTGGATGAGCCTTTCAACCACTGAGCAGGAGGTTGAGAATAGCCTGGCACAAAGCTCAGTGGAGAGTCCAGCCCTCTGTCCTCTGTCACCGAGGGACAGAGAAACTGGACACCCTCAAAGCTCCGGACAAACCCTCCACACACACACACATTTATGAACATGCACACCACCATCACCACCACCTGTCCTTACCAAGCCCGGTGATAATGCACACTACGGCTAACGGTAAAGTGCTACCACTTGACATACATGCCCAGACTCATTCCAATGGATTATGGGTACTTAACCCTGCTGAGATCTCCCTTGTTCATCTTGTTGGTTGAACTAAATTGTTATTTTGGCCCATTTACCTGTAGTTGTTGTTTCTTGTTGCATCTTTGGTGGGTTATGACAAAAGGAAAGCATAATGTTTAATATCAGCAAAAGCTCTGTGTTTTCTTTTTTTATTTCTACAAAAATGGACTTGAATGGACACCGGTATTTACCTGAAACACAAGCTCAATATTTTTCCTTAGTAATGTTTTCTGAGAACTTGTGATATGCCCAAGAATGTTAACACGATAAAAATGTTCATATCATTTAGTGTTATTATGATAATAAACACTAAATCATTATTTATTTAAGCTGACAACGCAAACAAAATAAACTCCTAAAGACCAAAGTAAAATGTTTTGTCACTCAGTTCAGAATATATAGATAAATAAAATATACTTATTTTCCTCTCTGATAAAATAGCTGATTTACATAACATGTATATTTAATACGTCTATCTTCTTTTCTCCAGTCGTCACAAGGTGGAGGCCATCGTACCCTGCTGTACGGTCACGCCATCCTCCTGAGACATCACCACTCAGGCATGGTAAGACCCACACAATGAAACTCACATCTGAACATCAGCACCATCTTTCTGTTGTGTTTTACTGACTGCTCTAGTCCTGTCTTCAATGGAAACTTTATTTCTAGTACCTGAGCTGTTTGACTACATCCAGGTCCCTCACTGACAAGCTGGCCTTTGATGTGGGCTTACAAGAGGATTCAACTGGTAAAGAAATGCTCCTCTTTTTTTTTTTTTTTTAGCTTACATGATATGAATATGTTCTATTGCAGTCTATTTTCACTTTAAACAGAACAAGTTATCCTAAGTCAGAATGGAGTATATTTATTCTTCTATCATTAAACTGAGAGAGAGACTCAAAAGCTGTTTATCAAAAGGATAATATCAATGTGTTGTTCTTGAACACATATAGCTGTAGTGGTTAGTGCTTGTACCTTGAAGGTAAACTGACCAAGAGTGAAGAACACACATCTGTATCAACATTGTATGGAAAGGAGTGTCCTAGTCAGAATAAGACAAATAACAAAGACAATAACAGTCAACTTGACATGTCAAGCTGGTCTAGGTAATGTGCTTTATGATTCCAGTTTATTCTTCCACAACTTCTTCTTTTACAACTAAAACCAGCAGGCAGCCACATAAATTAAAATCATACATCAGATGTCCTTTTAGCATCCTCTTCTTCCATATTTTTAGGCCCTTTTATCCATCCATTACTTAAGGTTGGGAGGTTCAGGCTTGCACTACTTTTTTATTTTATTTATTTGACCTTTATTTTACCAGGTGAAATCAATTGAGAACAGCTTCTCATTTACAGTGATGACCTGGCAAGATGCTTCTTGGTAACGGCTCAGATAAACAAGATTTTACACAAATAACAGTCTTTTATAATAAGCACTTTGTCTCTCCAACCCATATAAAGAAGCTTAACGCTAGGGATTTCTTAAAACTAGACCAAAAACGTGAATTTTTGGACATACTTTCATTTTTCCAGAATTAATGTATGCCTCTCCTATTGACTGTCCCTCCAGATTTTCACCATTTGTTATCTTTTCATTTACTGATCATTTGGGAGGTGGATAAATGATAATAACAAGTTGGATTTCTATAGCGCTTTTCAAAGCACCCAAAGCGCTTTTCATTTTAGATCCGTTATTCATTCGCTCTCACATTCACACACTGGTGTTGGATTTGAATCATCAACCCTCTGGTTATTGGATGACCTGCTCTACCTCCTGAGCCATATCCACGTAGTGTGACATTATCCTTTTGATTACAGTATTTGAGTTTATGAACATGCTCCTTTGTCCTCCCTGTAATCCTCAGTGTTCCTGAACATTTAGGCACTTCTGTTGTTATCCTATTCTTGCAGGTGAGGCCTGCTGGTGGACTATTCATCCAGCCTCAAAGCAGAGGTCGGAAGGTGAAAAGGTCAGAGTGGGTGACGACCTCATCCTGGTCAGCGTGTCCTCTGAGAGATACCTGGTGAGGTTTCTACACACTGCTTCCATTTCACTGCGCTCAGACATGTACACACTGAGTTACACTTGTCTTCCTCTTCTTGTCATTGTCTTCAGCATCTGTCCTACGCCAGTGGAGACCTGATGGTGGACGCCTCCTTCATGCAGACTCTGTGGAACATGAACCCTATTAGTTCTGGATGTGAACTGGCTGAGGGTACAGACATGCTTCATACATGTTGTTCTGCAGCCTCTAATTCTGCATTTTATTGACTTCAAAGCAAACACACACCTTTTATATACATACATGATTACATGCACAAGCTTACATAGATCTGTGTTGATAAGCAGTTAACCTATAATGACCCAGTGCTAATTTTTATCTATATTTAACCCTTCCTAAGTGAATTATCACTGTTTATTATAACGTAATCCTCTGTATTTTGCATTTTTCAGTGAAAGTCAGGTATTTTCCTATATTTGATTTGCTGATCATGTAGATGTTCATAAAAGCTCACATTAAAGTTGAGGGTTATTATATCAGAAACAGACAAAACTGAAGAAAAAGTGACTTTTTCAACAAAGATATCAATAACTGAACATAAAAACAAGTGACTCCGTCCACTGTCATTTATCAAACTCCATGGGTTTTACTGGTGAATCAATGTTGTAGAAGATGTTATAAGGTTAAGGGGCTATCCGATGACCATGAAAAGATGACAAACTGCATTTTACAGCAATTATTTACATGCATTGATAGGATTAGTGGCTCAGAATTTATTAAACATTTTAGATCAGTGGATGATTTTGGTTGCCAGTAACTGTTTGGGTCTTTATGGGTTGAGTAAAGAGGAGAATTTTAAAATATTAGCCATGAAGAAACTGCATATATGTTTATAGTGGAGCTAATGTAGTCACAGCTCTACACAGTCTGGAGCTCTTTTACTCTTTATAAGGATGTCTTTGAGTAAAATGACATTGCTGTTGGCTGATTCATGCCTCTCCTGGCTCTAAAATGCAGCAGCTCAGCTTTCTGTGATGGCTTTCAACCATCCATTTTCCTCTGGATGACATTCCAGAGGTCTCTAATGGGGCTCAGGTCTGGTCATCCGGAGTGATCTCTTTCCTATTCCACAGCTGTGTATGTTTATTGTCTCCTGTGTCCGTCCACTCAGGGTATCTGACGGGAGGACACGTTCTCAGGCTTTTCCACGGCCACATGGACGAGTGCCTGGCCATCGCCACTCCAGAGGAAGGAGAGGAAAAACGCAGGTGAGGACAAGAGGAAGCAGTGGGCTTTCCATCAGCTCTGTGTCCTATTGTTCTGCTGCTGTTTGATTCACTGTGTGTGGTTTGACTGGGTTACAGGATGGCTCATTATGAAGGTGGTGCTGTGTGCAGCCAGGCTCGATCCCTGTGGAGACTGGAGCCTCTGAGGATCAGGTGATTTCATCTCAGTGCAATAGTATTAAATATGTGTCAAATGTGCAGGTTTGGGAACAAAACATTACAAAATCCTGTGCTGTTATAAGAACACTTTTTACTCCTATTTGTGACTATAAAGTTGTGTTACTGACTTCATTAGTTTTTTTTCTTAATTTTTTGTTCTTAATGGTTGCTTGTCACTAAATAAATAGTACAAGCACATAGGAATTAATTGTGCATAAATCTCAGAATTAGTAAATTAATGCAACAAAGTAGCAACAATAAACAGACAAAAAAGAATACGTATTTTTGTACATCAACAATAGACTGTGGAGGAAAACTGTTTAGCAGTCATAGTGATTAGTCATTTTGGACACTTTCTTGACTCCAAGATTATTGTTGTTGATAAAAACTAACTAGCAGTGAGCTAAACAATAGTAATATTAATAGTAATAAAAGTAAAAATGCTGTCATTAATGTGTTGAAATTAGACTTAATTAAAAAATGTTTTTCTTCAGGTAAAATCAATTTCATTTTCATTTTACGAAATAAAAAAAATACCACACATGATCTATACTGTAAATACTGTAAAAATATAAAACAATATTTTGTAAAACATAGTTAATTTCTTCATCCTGCACCCCATCATTCCTTCATCCTGTTACTTTTTCAGCTTCTAGAAAACTAGACTTTCTTCAATAACTGAAAAACTAAAATGAAATGAAAACTGAATTAAAAGTACAACTATTTCTACGCTTGTAAAAGTAGCTAAACTCATTCTAAGGTCAACGAATAAACTGTAAAACTAAATAAATATTTGTTTTTCTCCTCTGTTTTCTTCAGCTGGAGCGGGAGCCACATGAAGTGGGGCCAGTCGTTCCGTATCCGTCACATCACCACAGGCCGGTACCTGTGTCTGGATGAGGAGAAGGGTCTGCTGGTGGTCGACCCAGAGAAGGCCAACACCAAACTCTCCGCCTTCTGTTTCCGTGTCTCAAAGGTCAGAGCTGACATGACATGAGGATTCTGTAGGTTTCTGTAAATTGGCTTGAGAGTCTCGGTTGGGCCAGCTCTATATGTAAAGTGTCATGAGATAACTTCTGTTATGATTTGGCACTATATAATAAAATTTGATTGATTGATTAATTGATTGATTGATTTTGAGCTTTATTTGGACTGTATTTTCGACCCGGCTGTAAACAGGCTCTGATATTTTCTATTTTTTGTCTACCTGTTGCCTGAGCAGGAGAAGGTGGAGGTGGCTCCAAAGCGTGATGTAGAGGGAATGGGCATTCCAGAGATAAAGTATGGAGAGTCGATGTGCTTCGTCCAACATGTGTCCACGGGTCTGTGGCTCACATATGCCTCCTTGGATGCAAAAGCTGCTCGTCTGGGAATGATGAAGAGAAAGGTGAGGTGTTTGCTCTGAGGTTCAAAATAAGATGCATGTGTGTGTATGTATGTA
>JAPQRQ010000006.1:438422-465732 GCA_037367365.1 Apogon talboti
TATTTTAATACACATGCTGTGTGCTTCTCCAGGTTATTCTGCACCAGGAGGGTCATATGGACGACGCTCTGACTGTGTCCCGCTCCCAGACAGAGGAGTCACAGGCTGCTCGTATGATTTACAGCACCACGGGCCTCTTCAGGCAGTTCATCAAGTGAGTACATACCAAGAAGCAACCCAGAAGTGCCAAAACCTGCACTTCCTGTAATGACCAGTGGAATATGGTTGTAAAAGAGAGTCAGTCCTCATTAAAGCAATTACTTTAGAGCAGAAATAAACTAAAAAATATCTAGAAATAAAACAAAAAACAGCCTGGTAGAAAAAACAGTTTTGGTCTTTGTAGATAATTTTCTTGTTAATGACGACTGTATGTGGGGGAATATTTATGTCGATCATTTGAGTGGCAGGTGGGGGCCGACTGTTTGCTATGTGGGTGTTGATTGACTGCTCACTCACCTGCTGAGTCAGACGTCCTTGACAGAAAGCTCTTCTGTAGGATCAGAGGATTCTGTCATGTAAATGTTCCAGGAAGTTGGCTATCAACATCAGTTAATGTTAGAATTATAGGTTCATGTTTTTTCTTTAGTCTTTTGATGAATTTGCAGATTGCGCCCACATGAATGCTTTAGGTTTTAATGTTTAAATGCCAATTGCAGATAAAGATTCAGAAACAGATGAACTTTATTGCTACCCTAGGGGATATAAAATTTTTTAATCAGCTCAATAAAATGAAAAGAATGAAAGAATGAATCATTAGGCTGAGGTGTTGAAGACTCTGATGGCAGTGGGCATGAAGATTCTCTTTATTCAACATGAACTATCATTAAAAGTGAATTCAAAGGAAACTTTTGCATGTGTTGATGATTCACTTGTTTCCGCTCAGGGGCCTGGATTCTCTGAGTGGGAAGAGTAAGTCTCCAGGGTCAGTGTCTCTTCCTCTGGAGGGCGTCATCCTCTCTCTTCAGGATCTCATCTTCTACTTCCGACCTCCCGAGGAGGAACTGGAGCACGAGGAGAAACAGACCAAGCTCCGCTCCCTCCGCAACCGTCAGAATCTCTTCCAAGAGGAGGTTAATCTGCATCCTGCATCATATATTATTATACAGATATTAATGTAGATATTGTATAAATATAGATCTAAACCACCATACTGTCACCAACACAAAGAAAAACCAAACAGAAAATTAACCATAACCTCTTCGCCCCACTTGTGTTTCTGCCTCTTTTTTAGGGAATGATCACCATTGTGCTGGAGTGCATCGACCGCCTGAACGTGTACAACACTGCTGCCCACTTCTCTGAATTTGCTGGGGAGGAAGCTGCAGAATCCTGGAAGGAGATCGTCAACCTGCTTTATGAGCTGCTTGGTAGAAGAATCTCTATAAATGCTTTAAAAAAATACAATTTAAATGTTGTGTGTACTGCGTAAACTAACATTATTTCCTTGTGTTTTTGTGTCTCTGTTGAACAGCTTCTCTAATCAGGGGGAACCGCTCTAATTGTGCGCTGTTCTGTGACAACCTGGACTGGCTGGTCAGCAAGTTGGACCGTCTCGAGGCCTCCTCAGGTATCACATGTGGCTCATCTTAGGAATCCATAAGGTGTTGGCCACAAATCTGAGATTATCATAAGAAACTCATTGACATATCAATACTTATGTGATACAGCTCGGGCTGGATAATAGGGGAAAAATGTTATCATGACAAGAATGTTAATATGAGTCATTGTCAGTAATTATCACAACAGATGTCAAATAATTTAGTTCTAGTTTAAAAGCTTATTTTTGGTCCTGATTAAAAGTTGAAGAAACCAGGTGATTATTAATGGTTTTCATCTTGGTCAGAACATGAAAAACACAGGAGAGTATTTCAGAAATCAAGAGGTTTAACATTAAAAACAATCATAATGATCTATCTAATCTCATCTAGTAGCATCATCAGATATTCTGTAGTCTTTGTGTTTTTAAATTGGTTTGTTGAAAATCATTTACATCATTGATCCATTAGCAAATTTTGTTGTCAGGGGTAAAAAAACTGGTAAAATAATGAACAGATGAATATTTTTGCATTCATTTCTATAGACAGTTGTGGTGTAAACACACATCTTCTGCTTGTGTTTTGATTAAAATGCTAAAGATGCTGTTGTATTTGTCCTCTTTACATTTAGGTATTCTTGAGGTGCTGTACTGCGTACTGATTGAAAGCCCTGAGGTTTTGAACATCATCCAGGAGAATCATATTAAGTCCATCATCTCTCTTCTGGACAAACATGGAAGGAACCACAAGGTTTGTCTCCTCTCCCTCTCACCATCTGGTACATCAGAGAAATGTAGGTTTAGAGCTAATTCTGTTGTGGATGGAACACAAAAAATAAACTTAAAGGTTATGTGAGGTTAGTATGGTTAATGAAGACCAAAACTGAAAATAATACTGGTGGTGGACAAATAATTGAAAGTAAAATTTAATTGGAATTTTTTTTAAAAATCATTACTTAAATAAATGCTTCAATTGATCAACAGAACTGGAGTTAAAATCAACTGTTTGCATTTCCTCCTCAGTTTGTTCTCAGTTTTAGATGCCTCTGTAATTCTTATTGCTCCTTAAATAAAAAAGGCTTTTTATTGTAATGTAATTCTAAGTAAAAACCTTTGCGCAATGTCAGACCTTTAATAACCAAAGTGTACATCCCATCATCCTTCTGTTTTTACACTTGGTTATATCAGTCAAGCTAGAATTGAAATTAATTCCACAAAATTAAACTAAAACCACTCCTTCACTCTTAAGACATCTAAAACTGTCTTGGAGTCACAAGACTGAACATGGAAGCCAATGAAGATGTGTTGTTCCTGTAGGTCCTGGATGTCTTGCGCTCTCTCTGTGTGTGTAATGGTGTGGCTGTGAGGTCCAATCAGAACCTCATCACTGAAAATCTGCTCCCGGGTCGTGACCTCCTGCTGCAAACCAACATCGTCAACTATGTGACCAGGTACTTTTCCTCTGTTCCAAAGTTTACAAACTACCCCTCGTGACTCTTGTCGTGTCTGTAAACCTGATGTTTATTTCTCTTCGGTGCTTAGTGTGAGGCCCAACATTTTCCTGGGTACATGTGAGGGTTCTACGCAGTATAAGAAGTGGTACTACGAGATGATGGTGGACTACGTGGAGCCCTTCGTCACAGCTCAGGCTACTCATCTGCGAGTGGGATGGGCCATGACTGAGGGCTACAGCCCCTACCCCGGAGGAGGAGAGGGCTGGGGCGGCAACGGCGTGGGAGATGACCTCTACTCCTACGGCTTTGACGGACTGCATCTGTGGTCGGGTGAGCTCATTCTCCTCATTTTGTTTATCACAGTGTTCTCCATGGTGATCGACACATGGACACCTGGTTATTTTATAACATGGGTGTCAAACTCATTTTAGTTCAGGGGCCACATCCTCCCAGTATGATCTGAAATGGATCAGACCAGTGAAATAATAAGATGATAATTTATAAATAATGCCAAACTTTTCTCCATGTTTTTGAGTGAAAAAAGTAAAATTACAATTAGGAAAACGCTTACATTTACAAACTATCCTTTAAAAAAAATGTAAATAACATGAACAACCATGTAAAAACTGAAATTTATTAAGAATTTTATCAATATTATTCCTCAGCTTCTCATTTACACATGTGCATTACAACTTACAGATCACAGTGGATCTGTTAATACACAAAACATTTAGTAACAGGCAGAATATTGGTAAAATTACACATACTTCTCGTAAGACATTTTAGGTTGTTCATATTTGTTCAGGTTATTCACTGTTTTGTGAACAGATGTTTATAAATGCAAACACTGTTATAATGTTATTTATAACCACCTGAGATATAATTAGGCTGAATGTGGCCCCTGAAATAAAATGATTTTGCATTTCACAACTTCATCCCATGGGCCTAATTGAACCATTTTGGCGTGCTGGTTTTGGCCCACATGCCGTATGTTTGACAACCGTGTGTTACATATAAGGAAAAAACAATAATAAGCCAAATGTCCTCATTTTTCTTCTGACTGAATTGGTCATTTTCATTTTCATTACATTTAGCCTAAAGGTGAGTTCAGGAGCCCTTAATACAGTATCTGTTAGCAGTCAGGCTCCTTTGTCGATTGTTCAGTGACCAGTTCCCTCCGTATTGTTCCTTCAGGTACCGTTCCCCGTCAGGTCGCTTCTCCCAGCGCACACACTCTGGCTGCCGATGACGTTGTCAGCTGTTGTCTGGATCTGAGCGTGCCCAGTATCTCCTTCCGTATCAATGGCCATCCAGTTCAGGGCATGTTTGAAAACTTCAATGTGGATGGCCTCTTCTTCCCTGTCATCAGTTTCTCTGCTGGAGTCAAGTAAGTCCCACATAACACATCATTTGACTGATTTACATGTTCTGTCTCAGTTCATTTTTATTATTTGGTTTTTTAAGAGATCTGTAGTCCTTTGTCTTCTGACATGTACTTGAACACACCATTTGATATATTCTTTGATACATTTGACCCTGTTGAACCAATTATCCAGTGACAATTAATGTACAGCTAGTTGATGCTGATTAGAATTGTTTGTCTTGGGCTTTTGTGAACTTTGACAATGAAGAAGACACTGTGGTGTTGAAACATTAGCGTGTTTGCAAAGTTAAAGACTGTGAATCCATCAATGTGTTTCGTTCAACTGAAGAAACTCTATTTTACTATGTTCTTTATTTAGCATATTAACATACATATTAAATTTTGTAATGATGTAGGCAGAGATACTTTTAAAATTACAGTTAGTGGCACAACAAGGAAATAATTTGTCAGACTTAAAAAGTCTTATATTCCACATGTTAGAACGTCTAGTAATTCTCTAAGCCCGTAACGTTACCAGTCATTCTCCAGAAAAGATCCCTCTAAACCCTGGATATTATCCCTTAAAGACATTTAACACCTGATGTGTGTAATGTTCTCTCACAGTGTTGAAATAAAGCTGTTGAACAGAGCTTTACAACTGGCACAGAAGTGAAATCAATGATTTTTATGGCGCCTTATATAGATCCACACGGTCTTAGGTCTTAAAGTGTATTTAAAGATATCAAAAGGATAAATGCCGGTCACCATATGGGTTTCCATCACCACAGAGCTCGATTTCTCCTTGGGGGTCGTCATGGAGACTTCAAGTTCATGCCCCCGCCTGGCTACGCCCCGTGCTATGAGGCTCTGCTGCCCAGGGAGAGGATGCGTATTGAGCCCATAAAGGAGTACAAACACGACTTCAACGGTGTCCGCAACCTGCTGGGTCCGACCCTGTCCCTGACCCACACCTCTTTCACCCCCTGCCCCGTGGACACTGTTCAGGTAAAAGCCTCTGAGAGGGCCATCGAAAAGAAAGCAACACACAATATTACTATTATGTTACATTCCCCATGCTATCAACATATTATGCCATTATCCACCTGTATAACATGTCCATAATCTGTATATTATGTCTGCACCACTCAAGTATATCCATTTATCATGCCTATTTACACATTGATTGTAACTGTGCTTTAATATTGTATATTTTAATCTGTGTATAATGATCTGTATAGTCTATTTATAGTATCCAAACAATCTATTCTGTAGATTTATGTCTACTCATTGCACTTCTGGTTAGATGCCAAACTGCATTTCGTTACCTTGTACATGTGTAATGACAATAAAGTTGAATCTAATCTAATCTAATCTAATCTAATCTAATCTAATCTAATTTTGTGTTTATTCATTGAATTGTGGTATCAAGATTTGACAGATGAAATGAAACAATGTGTAGAAAACATACACAGTTATAATACCCCACTACCTCACTGATTGTCATTCCTAGAGATAAACAATATAATCTATGTTTTCATCCTTTTATTACTGTGCAGATTGTGTTACCACCCCACTTGGAGCGTATTCGAGAGAAGCTGGCAGAGAACATTCATGAGCTCTGGGCCGTCACCAGAATCGAGCAGGGCTGGACCTACGGGACTGTGAGTATGGAATCAAGTTGAGATTACTTGGAGATCTTGTGCATGAGGAATACATTAAATCACAAACAAATGTTAAACATAGTGTCATAATCTTGTCAATAAAGGAACATTTGAAACCAAACTATTGTATTTATAAAGAGAAAAAAAAGAAAACCTATCTCTTAATATCTATGTAAATACCAGATTTCTTTTTTCTTTATATTTCATTTTTCACTCGTTTGTTTTTCTACTTGTCTTTCTCTGCACTTGCTTGTTGTATGTTGCTGCTGTTAACTGTGAAATCTTATCTTACCTTATCTTAGAATATTTTAGATTATTTTAGATTAGATTAGATTAGATTAGCTGACTTTACATTACATTGCATTACCTTATGATTGCTTCACAAGTTGATAATTTACCATCTACTTCCACTACAGTTTAGGGATGACAACAAGAAGCTCCACCCCTGTCTGGTGGACTTCCAAAATCTCCCCGAACCTGAGAGGAACTACAACCTGCAGATGTCTGGAGAGACTCTAAAGTGAGTTTGTAACTGAGGTTCAATAGAGGTTTTAGTTTAATCTGTTTAAGGAGTCACAGGAGGAATTTAAATTCATTGGACACTGTTGCTGAAACTGTTGTTTCCTTCTTCAGGACTCTCCTGGCTCTGGGCTGCCACGTTGGTATGGGAGATGAGAAAGCCGAAGAGAATCTCAAGAAGATTAAGCTACCCAAGACGTATGAAAAACAGATATTTCTAAAAAAAAAAAAACAAACAAAAAAAAAACAACCCAAAAAAACCCTTCTTTTTACTGTACAGTATATTATGCAGTCAGTTCAGGATTTTGTATGTTTCTAACAAAATCCTTCACAACAGCTTTTTAAGAAATGCTGCAATCCATGTTTCAAGGTTTTAGGCATGTTTTTACAATTGAAAGAACATTTGCTGCAATGGATGTGATTTGTTCCAGTGAGAATAAACCACATTGTTCTAGGTGGGCATTTTAACATTCCAAAAATATGTAAGACACCAAACGTCATCAAAATCTAAGATGCTTAATTTATACAAGAATGACTGTGCCTAAAGGGTATTCTACTTATTATTATTATTTTTTTTGGGTTGGTTGGATTTTTTATAGATTATTGTGATTCTCAAATCTCAGCATCCGGGTATTGTCTTCCCTCTAGCTATGTGATGTCTAATGGGTATAAGCCTGCCCCCCTTGACCTCAACCATGTCAAACTGACACCAAACCAGAACCAGCTGGTGGAAAAACTGGCAGAAAATGGGCATAATGTGTGGGCAAGGGATCGGGTACGACAAGGATGGACCTACAGTATTGTACAGGTAATCTCCTATTTTAAAGTAAACCATATAGGTTTTGCAGATAGGTTTTGTCATAGATGCGGTCCGTTTCACCTCACATCGACTGAAGATTTGTTTGCATCTGTAAGATCATCCTCCAAGACGGTCAATGACTCTGTACATAGAAAATAAATTTGATTGTAAGTATATGGAATACAACCATGCAATGTTGGGATTAGTGTCATGAAATCATCCATGATCAGGTAGAAATGTGGGAAATGTGTTATGGGCAAAGCTTAAAGACCTGTATTATCTGTGTGGTCATATGTTTTGGAGGATTAATTGTAGAGAGAACATTTTTGTTTAGGAATGTTTGCGGAAAACCTTAAGACATTTTCTCGTACTCTTCTCAGGACATCCTAAATAAGCGAAACCCTCGTCTGGTGCCGTACAACTTGCTGGATGAGAGAACTAAGAAAACCAACCGAGACAGTGTTAACAACGCTGTCCGAACCCTCATTGGCTATGGCTACAACATTGAGCCTCCAGATCAGGAGAGCAGTAAGTCCACAGTCAATAGTATGAGGAACATCATGTCAATTCTACAACATTTAACTTCCATCCCTCTTGACGTCACCTTTTCTCCCTCCGTTTGCAGCTGGCCACGGCCTTGAGAACACCCGTGGGGACAAGGTGCGGATCTTCAGGGCAGAGAAGTCGTACGGCGTTACCCAGGGAAAGTGGTATTTTGAATTTGAGGCAGTGACCACCGGAGAGATGCGAGTGGGATGGTCCCGCCCTAATGTCCGCTCTGACACCGAACTGGGAGCAGATGAACTGGCCTACGTCTTCAACGGCAACAAGGTCGGTGCACATGTTCACACTGGTATCTCAGGAGTTTTGTCAATGAACTGGAAATATTGGGATTGAAATCTTTGTTGTCAGTTTGCTCCAGTTTCAGTTCACTCACCGTTCTTTTTATTTTGTGAACATACAGGCTCAAAGGTGGCACATTGGCAATGAACCATTTGGTCGCCAGTGGCAGTCTGGTGATGTGGTTGGTTGTATGATTGACCTGACTGAGATGAACATCATGTTCACACTCAACGGAGAGATGCTGATCAGTGACTCAGGCTCCGAGATGGCTTTCAAAGACATTGAAATAGGGGAAGGTAAGAGTTACATACTTTATTTGATCAGCTTTCGTCAAGTTGAACATCAGCAGGCTGGTGTCACTATATGCATTATATTAAAAATCAGCAGATGAAGTCCCATACATGGTACATATAATGTTCTGTCCCAGGCTGGGGTTGAACTCACAACCTTTAATACTGTTGTCAGTACCTCAACTGGTCATCAACAGTTATGACAGTGACAGTAGTGTTAGAGCCTTCACAACACAACTATGTTTTAAGGATGTATAAAATTCATTACAATCCCACAGTTTGGCCAACTTGCATCAAATTTTACATCGTGATTGCCAGGGTGATTTATTACTTCTATAAAATCTTTTCCAATGCTTTTTAGAGGTTTGAGGACAGATGACTTTTAACAAGACAAAAATGAGGCAAAAGACACAATAAGACAAAAACTATGTAAAAGATTCAATGCAATGAAAAAAAATGCCTAAGATGTAACATGAAGGAAATGACACAAAAGATGACAACGTTACGTGACAAGACAAAAGTTATGTATAAGATGTGACTAATGCAAACAATTTAAAAATTCAACACAATAAACGCAATACAAAGGATGCAACGTGACAAAAACAACACATATCACAAAAATCTGAAGAATAATAACAGGGTAAGTACAACAGGGTTCCAACAGCATTGACACTGGGACCCTGACAAGGAGAAACATTTGTACCAATTAGTTTTGTATGTGTTTCTCCTCCAGGTTTTATTCCAGTGTGTGCCTTGGGCCTGTCTCAGGTTGGAAGGATCAATCTCGGTCAGAATGTCAGCAGCCTGCGATACTTTGCCATCTGTGGTCTACAGGAAGGATTTGAACCGTTTGCCATCAACATGAAGCGAGACACCACCATGTGGTTCAGTAAAAGTCTTCCCCAGTTTGTTCCTGTACCAACAGATCACAATCATATCGAGGTGAACACTCAGAAACACTGAGCCCGTTCACATGCACACCAATACTCCGATCATTATCCGATTTCAGATTATTAGTGATCATGTAAACAGGATAATCTGATATGATTTATCAGATAGCAGCAGTAATCTGATTATGAGAAATCAGATTAAAACACCTGGATTTCTTTCTAATACTCTGATGTCTTCCTGCATGTATACAGGTTAATCTGATTTATTTAGTTCTTTTACATCTGCGCATGTTTAAACACAATTAAGATCATAGAAAATGGAAGTTACGTAATCAAAGGAGTCAAAGACAGTTACAGGAAGTTATTCTACTATCACTTTGTACATACTCTGAAAGAAATCCAATAATGGACTGAAATGTCCAACCCCGGGTTTTCGATTATCACATTTCTTAAGTGGATGTAAACACATCAGATCTGATTATTACAATTATCTGATTACTCCCAATTGTCAGATTTTTATGGTTATGTAAACAGGGTCACTTTTAGAGTTTAATGACGCCAGGACTTTGAAACTTCTGTCTCAGGTGTCTCGTGTGGACGGTACTGTGGACAGCGCCCCCTGTCTGAAGCTGACCCACAAGACATTCGGCTCGCAGAACGCCAACACCGATATGCTGTTCCTCAGACTCAGCATGCCCGTCCAGTTCCACGAAACCTTCAAGATCCCGGCAGGCACCACCCTGCTCACCCGACCCCTGTCCATACCGGAGGAGGAGGTGGTCGTCGTGGAACCTGACTCGGAGTTTGAAGTTCTGAAAAAGTCTGCCAGTCGTAAGGAGCAGGAGGAGGAGAAGAAGGAGCCCTCGGTACCTAAAGAGGTCTCTGTGGAGAACGAGAAGGACACCATGTCAGAAAAGGGAAAGAAAAAAGGGTGAGTTTGGCAGGTTAAAGGAAACAGGCTGAGTTGTCCTTGGCCCCTTTTTCTTCTTTTTCTTTATTTATTCTTTGAGTACTACCTCTACCACATGCATTTTTCTGACATTATGTTATATGTTTTTCATCCTTTAATTTCCACTATGTGGGGGTTAATATTAAAATCCACTGGAATTCTTAATCAGTGTTGATGGACTGTTTTATATACTACTATATAATAAAAGTCCACTAGTGAGCCCTGGTCCTCTTGCTAAGAATTAAATTATAAATGACGTCTTAAGACTCACATAGTCACTTTACTGCACATATTGCATATGTCACTTTAAATCAATAACTTCTATTCCCAATACCTCATGTGTTTAACTCTAGTGTTGCACCTTTTTTGTCTATTTATTGTCTCCTCAACCCCTCGATGTTTATAGTGATATTCTATGTTAGAGTTATATTCTCTTTATAGTTACATTGTATTCTATTTTTTTTACATTTTTTGTATTTTTCTACTATGTTCTTTTTGCACCATGGGCCTTAGAGTTTTGTAATTTCAGTTTTTCGTATGCAGTGTACATATGGCAAAACTGACAATAAAGCTGACTTTGACCTACAGCACCATGATGACCCATACTTCGGAATTAGTTTAAACTACTTTTAAATTATATTAACTTACATCTATTCTACATTTTAGATTTTTCTCCCTGGCCAAGAAGGCAGCCATGACACCTCTAGCCCCTCCCCCTGCCCCACCCACGGTGCCACGTTTGGTGGAAGACGTGGTCCCAGATGACAGGGATGACCCGGAGATCATCCTCAGCACCACCACTGTGAGCTGAACCTCATCCTCGGCAAAACCAACATTTATAGCACATGTGAAATTATACTTTGAGCTTCATACAAGTCCTTTAATCTGCTGGATATTTAGGTCATCTGAAATCAAAATATCCATATTTGTGTTTTAAGATGCCTCACTCATGTTTTTCTGTTCTCCTGTTTGTTTCTTTTCTCCTTCAGTATTATTACTCTGTGAGGATTTTTGCTGGTCAGGAGCCCACTCAGGTGTGGATTGGCTGGGTTACCCCTGATTACCACCAGTATGATCCAACCTTTGATCTCACCAAAGTACGCAATGTCACTGTTACCGTTGGAGATGACAGAGGCAACATTCATGACAGGTTTGGTTTAACATCTAAATTTCATTTTCATTGAGTAATAGCAAGTACTTTAAAGTGTACCTGTACTCGTCATGCTTATGACATTGATTGTTTTTTGTGTATTACTTATAAGCAAGAGAGGCGCAAATTCAGTAAAAAAAAAAAAAAGCCATAAATGCACCATACTGGACCTTTTTATTAAGTGAATTACGGGCTTGGGCAGAACCTATGGGGAGCAGCCATTGCCGGCCGAAAGTGATATACCATCGCTGTTTCCAGGTGATCGAGTGCGAGTAAACAAGCAGCAGTCAGTAAGCAATTGAGTGGAAAGCATGTGTTAGCGCTTGTTGTTTGTGCAGATGTAAGCTTTGCACTCCACCATTGTCCGAGAGACGCGACGCAGCACTGGCCGATAATGTGTCATCTTAGACTGGTGTCTGCTGCACGGGGGCAGTGACCAGTCCATCGTAGCCCAGGTAATCGGACAAAAAAAGGAATTTGCATCATAACCGGTGCTGGAACAGCCCGTGAAGCAGGCAACATGGAGGCAGGGACTTAGTACTCGCGTGTGCTTGACAATGGGCTATAACGAAAGTTAATGAATGGTATTATACATGATCTTTTGAAATAGCCAGCTATGAAAATTCACTACAGGTACCTTTTAAGCTTAGTTAGACGTTTAGTTGGTAAAGGATGGTCGTCATTATCCTGAACTATTTATTCAGATGGAACCAATGTGTTTTGTTTTCCTCTGCAGTATGAAGCACAGTAACTGCTACATGGTGTGGGGAGGCGACCTGGTCAGCACACAGCAGACCCGTTTCAGTCAGGAGGACATGGTGGTTGGCTGCCTGGTTGACCTGGCAACAGGACTCATGACCTTTACTGCAAATGGCAAAGAGATTAACACCTTTTACCAGGTAAGGAAGCATATGGCATCATGTCAGTTGTATTTGTCTGAGGCTTTAAAGGTTAACCTGAGACATTAACCCAAATTAGTCTGCAGGTTACACTGTGCAGTTATAATCCAGAGCTGTTTTTATTTCAGGTGGAGCCCAACACCAAGCTGTTTCCTGCTGTCTTTGTTCAGCCCTCCAATCAGAACTTGGTGCAGCTGGAACTGGGCAAACTGAAGGTCAGAAACTATCTATTACTTGTGTATGACAAAACAGATGGAGCATAAGGATCCATGGTGATGTGGAGCTCTGCTGTGTCAAAGATGATTTGTGATTTTTAAAGAATTTCTTCTGTATAGACTTCATGCAAAAACTCAAAAATCCCTGTATGTGACTGTGGTGTTTCAAGAAACAACAACTGTAAGAAAAAAGAAACAGTTGCAAAGATGTCAGAGTACATTGTTTTTCAGACCTTATCAAACTGAACTGTTTCCATATTACTGTGGTAATATACCGTAATTGCCTTTTCTCAGGTTATTTTGTTATCCTCTTCCATTCTTCAAGTGTATTGTTCACCAATAACACACGGAGAAAACTCAGAAAACAGTATCAGATTAGGTACCCTTGTAAACACAGATAAATGCTGGCGCTGATGTTTGGCAACAGAGGAAGCACTAATCTCAGTTTTACAATATAGGTATTGTTCATATCGTTCAGAAACAAACACTCAAATTAATCACATTAGTTCACCCTAACCCTTATACAGTATACTCCAAATATTTGTGTTTAAATTGCATTGGACCTATATCCCAATAAGAGAGAATATTAATAGAAACAAGGAATTGATGTTTCTGTTTCTTAAATCTGGTTTTGCGTAGTTTTTTTTTATCATTGTTTTAACCTTTTCCCTCTTTGTTCTTGCTTCAGAACATCATGCCCATCTCTGCAGCCATGTTCCGCAGTGAGCGTAAGAACCCGGTTCCTCAGTGCCCTCCCAGGTTGGACGTCCAGATGCTGACCCCGGTTATATGGAGCCGCATGCCCAATCACTTCCTGAACCCAGAGGTGGGCAGAGTGAGCGAGAGGCTGGGCTGGATGGTCGAGTGTACCGAACCTCTCATTATGATGGCGCTGCACATCCCCGAGGAGAACAGGTCAGAGTTCACTCACCAACCTAATGCTCCATCATTAAGCTGAAGGTTTAGACTTAGTACGCAATATACCTTATTTCACAAGACAAGGTTTTCATCTAGACCAGTGATCTCTACTGGTCTTGTCTTGGAACCCACACATTTGAGGTTGCAAATGAGAGTTTTCCAGAGACTCTTTTTGTACTAAAATATAGAGAAAAATCTGGTTTATTAATTATATGTTAGTTATTATGTCTATTATTTTACTGGCTCAGCGCGCTTTAGATCACACTGGGCCATATATGGCCACTGAACTAAAATGAGGTTGGCACCCTGTCATAATCTTTTGCTGTTGAGTTTTTCAGGTGCCACAAACGCTCTTGAAGCCCCATGTATTTCACTCCAAGTTACCTAAATATTGTTTATTTTTCAGATGCATTGACGTTTTGGAGTTGTCAGAGCGTCTGGATCTGATGAAGTTCCACTACCACACTCTCATGCTCTACTGTGCCGTCTGTGCGCTCGGTAACAACAGAGTGGCTCACGCCCTTTGCAGCCACGTTGATGAATCCCAGCTTTTCTATGCAACCGAGAACACCTACCTGCCCGGACCACTCCGCAGCGGCTACTACGACCTGCTGATCAGCATTCACCTGGAGTCGGCCAAACGGGCACGACTGGGCACGAACCGGGAGTTTATCGTCCCCATGACGGAAGACACTCTGAGCATCCACCTCTATCCTGATGCGAAGAAGGCCCATTCTCTGCCTGGTGTGGGACTCACCACCTGCTTACGGCCCAAGCTGCATTTCTCTTCCATCAACTTTGTTGGCACAGATCCTGACCTGTACACCCTCAGCCCAATCTTCCCTCTGCAGGTAAGAGTCAAGACACAGGAAGAAACTGAAGAGTAAATAGTTTATTATAGGTTTTTTTTTTTAAGTTTTGCAAATGATTAATGTGAAAGCAGATTTCCTTTTCTGTGTCTTTCTTTTATCTTATGTATGAAACAAATAATAAAATAAATGAGCTAAAATCTTATATTATTATGCAAATAAAGACTGTTTTAACAAGTCACAAGTATATATTTATTCACAAATTAAGTTAAAAGAGAAAGGAAAGCCTACAAACCAACTCAAAATAAAGGAAACGATTAAAGTGGTAGGGTCTCAAAGACTTAGATAATAGGAAAACCCCACATAGTACCAGAAAACACAAAGTTACTCTTTGCTTTGAGTAAAGGACAGTTTCATAAGTCACATTTGTGTTCGTAATTGCTTTAAAAATCTCTTTAAAGTCTTAACCTGTTGAAAACTGCCCTGTTTTTGCACATTGTATTCTTTGCCCTACAGGAATTGAAGACCAGGGCGATCAGCATGTTAACGGAGGCTGTGCTGGACGGTAGCCAGGCCATGCGAGACCCTGTGGGAGGCAGCGTGGAGTTCCACTTTGTTCCCATCCTGAAGCTGATCAGTACGCTGCTCATCATGGGCATCTTCAATGACGAAGACACGAAGCACATCCTCAAGATGATCGACCCCAGCGTTTTCAGCGGAAAAGAAGAGGAGGAGGAGGAGGAGAAAGCTGAGGAGGGCGAGGAGGCGAAGGAGGAGGAGGCGGAGGAGGGAGCCGAGGCCGAGCTCGAAGACGAAGGAGTTGGCGACGAAGAAGAGGAGGAGCTAAAAGAGGAGGAGGAGGAGCCTAAGGAGGAAGGAGCGGAGGAGGAGAAGGAGGAGGGAGAGGCCAAAGGAGGAAAGGTGGACGGAGAAAAGGCGGAGGAGGAGAAGGAAGAGGAGGCAGTGGAGGCAGGAGTGAAAGATGAGGAGGAGGGTCTGGAAGAAGGGTTACTCCAGATGAAGCTTCCAGAGTCTGTCAAACTGCAGGTCATTCTCAGATTTATAGAGTGAAGACCCACACGTCATGTTCGCAGTCTTACATACAGCTTGTTTTGCACCTTACAGTTTTATTACAGTTACAGTTATTATCCAGGTTCTTCCTATCTATCTATCTGTCTGTCTGTCTGTCTGTCTGTCTATCTGTCTATATCTGTCTACACTTACCTCCCTTCTTCTTCTTCTTCTTCTTCTTCTTCTTAGATGTGCACACTTCTGCAGTACTTCTGCGACTGCGAGCTGCGACACCGTGTGGAAGCCATTGTTGCCTATTCAGATCAATTTGTCCATGACATTCAGGACAATCAACGTATTCGTTACAATCTGCTGATGAGAGCCTTCACCATGTCGGCTGCTGAGACCGCACGCAAGACTCGCGAGTTCCGTTCGCCACCACAAGACCAGGTATTCACCTTTACTTAAGAAATTAAACTAGGAGCCAGGACATTGATGATATATTAAACATTGCAGCTTGTTGTAAGAGAGACAGAGAAATTTATTGTGAAATTTCAAATGCAAATTGTCACGTAATTTTTTCCAGAGACCGGCATGAGTCTTGTTTTGGCTTTTGTTATTCCCTTCCTCTCCCAAATACCTTAACTTTAAATATGATTAAGCACCAAGATAAATACTGTATTTTCCTGAGAGCGTCGAATCATGGGTTGTTTGTAGCATTAATGTTGCTCTCGTAGTGAGTGTATTTAAACCATTATAGTGATTCTTTAGTCTGTCAGCGCTGAAAGTGTTTGGTTAGCCCACTTTACCGTATCTTAAAACTAGTTCCGCGTATCCTAACATCTTTACTCCATCCAAAACTGACAGAGCCAAAACTGAATGGTGCTTATATCTGTATTGAAGACAACATCATTTTCAGACCAACCAGACAATTTTACATTGAAGTATTGTGTTTAAATTTGCATTATGTTCTCAACCTGTATGGGATTATTAGTGAATTATTGAAAGCTCTTGCTGTAGATAAGTTGTATATATTCATCTATTGTGTATATGATAAATAGAAGTGACATCCAGCATGACTTTGGTTTGCATCTGAACTTTCCATCAAGTTCATTAAACTTATCAAGATGTACTGTGTGAGATTTTTTTTCCCTTTAAGTTTAAAGGGAGACTTTTCTCCTTAAGTGAGATGTGAAGAAAGTAGATGGTTAGTTGTGGTGGTATTATTTACAGTCAGAAAAATATTTTAGAAATTTAGAGGTAGAACATTTCAAATCATAGTCATGGATAAAAAAACAAAACAAAATTAATGTTACGAGAAATTAAGTAAAAACCATCTCTGAGGCATTTTGGAAGCAAAGATAACAATTTAAACAAAACTAACCAATGCAATGATATTTATCCTAATATAAAACTATATTATGACATTTGTCATTATTGTTTTGTATCCCAGACCCCTGTTAGAAAACAAACACCTGAATTCAATGTGTCCCAATACTTTTGTCCATATAATGTATATTAAATATGATCACTTTGTCCCACTAGAAATCATCTGCCTCTGAGGCATGGATGCTGATTGGATTATCACTTTGTTCCTCCTCTAGGTTCTTTTGCTGACTAACTTTAAGCAATGTCCAGATGATGAGGACTGTCCAGTGCCTGAGGAGGTGCGGGATACTCTGGGAGAGTTCCATAATGACCTCCTGCTTCACTGTGGTAAGCAGTTTTGTCTGTTTTTTCTGCTGTACAAGTTAGAATCCTGGTTTGTGTTTTTATACTTTTGAACCTCACACTGATCCCTCATTGTCTTTATAGGTATCCATATAGAGGAGGAGGCAGAGGAAGAGGAGGTAGACACCTCGCTGAGGGGCAGACTCCTCAGTCTGGTGGACAAGGTCAAGAATTTGCGCAAGAAGGAGGAAGAAGAGAAGCCAGAGGTTGAGGAGGAACCAAAGCCTAGTAAGATGAAAGACACTAAATCAATGATGGATGAAAGACTTGATTTGATTCAGTCATGAAAGTAGTTCTTTTAGAGTGAACTTCTTGCAGTATAAATTAAAATTAACTATTTAACATCCACCCTTTTTATGGAACCCTAACCCTGTGTGAAAGAACAGAGGTATGAGGTTAAAATGCATGTTTAACCCATAAAGACTCAGCACTACTTTGTGACAGATCCCAAATGAATTTTTCCTCTATATTTAACCTTTCTCAAGTGATTTATTGCCATTTCTGGTAATATTATCTTCTTTATTTTGTGTTTTTTCAGTGAAAATCTGGTATTTTCCCCGCATTTAATTTACTGACCATGTAGATGTTATAAAAACTCAGAGTAAAGTTGAGTATTATTATATCAGAAACAGAGAAAACTGAAGAAAAAGTTACTTTTTCTGCAAAGATATCATTAACTGAACTTATAAACAAGTGGCTCCATCCACTGTTATTTATCAAACTCCATTGATTTCACTGTAGTAGATTATGACAGTGTTTCCACATTCACTACGGAGCCTCAGAACGTCCAAATAGGTCATATCTGATGACCATGAAAAGATGACACCAGTTATTTACATGTATTGATAGGATTAGTGGATCAACAGGTATTCATTATTTTACATCAGTAGATGATTTTGGTCGGTGGTGAATGTTTGGGTCTTTATGGGTTAAAACCACGAATAACATCTATCTGGTTTCTTCAGCTTTCCTGCAGGATCAAAAATCAGACTTTAACCCTGAAAGAATGAATGATTTGACATTAATCCTGATAATAACTAATATCAGATTAATAACGTATAAAAAGGTTCATCATAACACAATAACTGTGCAGAACAAAGCATCAGTCAAAATATGTCAAAATACTTTTAAATACTTTTAAATTCAGAATATTCACCACAGACAGTGAACATCTGTGTCCACCTCACCCAGGCACCCTGCAGGAGCTCATCTCCCACACCATGATCCACTGGGCCCAGGAGTCCTTCATTCAGAACCCTGAGCTGGTGCGTCTCATGTTCAGCCTGCTTCACCGGCAGTACGACGGACTCGGCGAGCTGATCCGAGCTCTGCCCAAAGCCTACGCCATCAACGCCGTGTCTGTTCAGGACACCATGGACCTGCTGGAGTGTCTGGGACAGATCCGCTCGCTGCTCATTGTCCAGATGGGACCAGAAGAAGAACGGCTCATGATCCAGAGCATCGGGTCAGTTTGGGGAACCATATGTTTATGTATGGGGGTGAAATATTGGTATTAAGATATTAGAGTTTAAGTTCCCCTGTCAGCAGTGTATTAGTAGTGTAGTATAGATCATAGTTAGTGGTACTTGTTAGACCAGCATTACTTTTTTTTTTAAATCTTTATTTAACCAGGTAGATCAACAGAGCACCAGTTTTCATTTCCAATGACGACCTGGTCAAGAGGCAGCATAAGAAACAGATGAAACAGTAAAACAAAACAAAGAAACAAGTTACATTTTACAAAGTTACATAATGAGCCATAATGGTGCTAAAAGAGACTATTATTTATAGTGTTTACAATGATATACTATTAAAAGGAGTAGTTATTAACAGCAAGAATTTAAAAGCAGATAATACAGTTGTACATGTCGTACCAGTGCTAAAAGGAAATAACAGGTATGGTAAATACGGTGACGTGTAATAAAAGCAAAATGGCTAAAAGCAAGTGCAATGATCTTGTACTAAGGGTTGTATTGGATTTTTGAAAGAGGAGAGCAGAATGAATGAGCTGCTGCAGACCTTTATTACTGTAGACATATATTGTTAAGCACCAATTTGCTCATTTAATAATGTAACTACAAAGTTAATATTAAAACATGAACAGAAATTGCATTAAGTTGTTGAGTTTTTTATCCCCACATTAAGTTTAGACACTTGTATAAATAAATAATTAAATTCGATTGTAACATTTAGTTTTATTGTAATGATTTCAGGAATATTATGAACAACAAAGTTTTCTACCAGCACCCCAACTTGATGAGAGCTCTGGGTATGCATGAGACTGTCATGGAAGTGATGGTCAACGTGTTGGGTGGAGGAGGAGACTCAAAGGTAACAGTCATGATTTTAGTTTTTCTACATAGATCCTATTTAAGATGATCAACCTTAATAAGATTTTTATGTATGTTCGTGCTGTGTAAGGTGTTACCATGCTGTTACGGAAATATCCAGTCTTCACTGTACGTCTACTGTTTTCTCTCCAGGAGATTCGTTTCCCCCAAATGGTGACCAACTGCTGTCGTTTCCTGTGTTACTTCTGTCGTATCAGTCGACAGAACCAGCGCTCCATGTTTGACCATCTGAGCTACCTGCTGCAGAACAGTGGCATCGGCTTGGGTCTGTATCAGGAATCAGAAAGAGGATTTAATGGTGGTTTTTGATAATATAGAAAACAAGTCAGACATTAAGATAACATACGATGAGATATATTTACTGCTAACCTGTGGATCACTGCAGAAAAAAATATGTAAAAATGTAGAAATTAGACTAATGACTGCAAATAAGAGATGGAGAGCAATAAATCTGAATTATGCAATAGAACTGTCTTTAATATGTATAATGTGACCAATCAACAGAGACTCACTACATTTATCTGTCATTTTCAGGTATGCGTGGCTCCACCCCTCTGGATGTGGCTGCAGCGTCCTGCATCGACAACAATGAGCTGGCCTTGGCTCTGCAAGAGCAGGACCTGGAAATGGTTTGTCCAAATAAGAAACAAAGACAGAATCACTGTCCAGGTGACGCTGCAGTGGATGAGCTATCTTACACCTCCTGGTTTGTCCCTCATTTGACTGGTGTTGTAGGTGGTCACATACCTGGCGGGCTGTGGACTCCAGATGTGTCCAATGCTGCTGTCGAAGGGCTACCCCGACATAGGCTGGAACCCCTGTGGAGGAGAGAGATACCTGGATTTCCTCCGCTTTGCTGTCTTTGTTAATGGTCGGTGGCGTCATACAGTGTTTGCAGTAGTCATGTTCTGAGTTTGTGTCTCTAACGTTTACGTTCCTGCTCCTCACAGGAGAGAGCGTGGAGGAGAACGCCAACGTCGTGGTGCGTCTGCTCATCCGCCGGCCTGAGTGCTTTGGCCCCGCCCTCAGAGGAGAGGGTGGCAACGGTTTGCTGGCTGCCATGGAGGATGCAATAAAGATCTCAGAGGATCCAGCAAGGGACGGACCCACTGTGAAAAAGGACAGACGGTTCATGTAAGTGATGGTGAATTTGGTATTATGTCCACGCAAACTGGCCAGTTTACCTTTACCATAACAATATCGTTTGGTCAAACAGTAATATCTGACCAAATAAACAATGAGGGAGATGTGATGTTTTTAGATTTTTCCAAATGCCTTGACGAGATTTCTCTAAATTTGGCACAAATGGTCACTTGGAATGACAAGAATGACATGATTAAAATTTGGCAACAAAAGTTCATATTTTGTGAAGTCACTGTCACAGATAATACAGTATTTACCATGGTGCTTAATCATGTTTAAAGTTATAACTCAAAAATGAATTCACTAGTTATGACATTGTCTAGTAATCAGAAACTAATGATCATGCTAACTAAAGTATTAATTATAACATTAGGAGGACCTTGCGGGTTTTTTGTTCTATTAGAAGGATCAGCTTTATTCCTGCTTTGCCACAGCATTTTTCTATTCATTATTCAACACTTAACTCCTGTGTAAAAATAGTCTGGTTGGAAAGGTAAAATACACACATAAGCTAAAACATACACATAATACCTTTATTTAGATTCCTTCCAAGTCTTCACTGTGCATATTATTTATATTACGAGTCTGAACAGACATGGATGTAAACTGATACTTGACTGTCTGACAGAGGCATACATCAACAACGCACTAACTCTGGATTTGATTGGCAGGTTTGGTGGTGAGGAGCAGCACGAGGAGAACCGTGTGCATCTGGGAAATGCCATCATGTCTTTCTACTCAGCCCTCATCGATCTGCTCGGCCGCTGTGCTCCTGAGATGCATGTGAGTAGGATGACTTTTGACTCCACTGAAAACCATTCTCAAGTATTTGACAAGCCGACATTAGTTAAATACGAATTCCTTGATTGTTTATATCCACAGCTGATTCAAGCAGGTAAAGGTGAGGCTCTGAGGATCAGGGCCATCCTGAGGTCTCTGGTGCCCATAGAGGACCTGGTGGGAGTCATCAGCCTGCCGGTACAGATTCCTGCCTATGGCAAAGGTAAAGTGAACGGTCTGATCCAGGTATGAACAGTCAGATTAAACGTACAGATGTGTTATATCCTTTTTGTCTTTATTTGACAGAGAGTCAGATCATTGAGCCCAAGATGTCTGCCAGTTTTGTGCCGGACCACAAGGCATCCATGGTTCTGTTCCTTGACAGAGTCTATGGCATTGATAATCAAGACTTCCTGCTGCACGTGCTGGAGGTCGGCTTCCTGCCTGACATGAGAGCTGCAGCTTCTTTGGACACGGTGAGTAGGAACCAAGACACAACCTGAAAAATGAAACCTGCAGTTCAAAGACTGGCCACTAGAGGTCGGCTGCTAAAGGGAATCAGTCGCCAGTCTGCAGCAAAATATTACACTTTCCATACAGTTGTCATTTTTATTTTACTTTTCTGTTTTATTAACCCATAAAGACCCAAACAGACACTGGCAACCAAAACCATCTACTGATGTAAAATCTTTAAAACCTGTTGATGCACTAATCCTATCAATACATGCAAATAATTGGTGTAAAATACAGTTTGTCATCTTTTCATGGTCATCAGATATGACCCATTTGGATGTTCAGAGGCTCCGTAGTTACCGTAGAAACACCGTCATCTTCTACAACATTGATTCAACAGTAAAACCCATGGAGTTGGACCAATGACAGTGGATTTATGGGTTTATATTCAGTTAATGATAGATTTGACTGAAGAAGTAACTTTTTCTTCAGTTTTCTCTGTTTTGATATAATAACCCTCAACTCTACTCTGAGCTTTTATGAACATCTACATGAACATGAACATCTAAAATAAATATAGGAAAATACATGATTTGCACTGAAAAATGCAAAATACAGAGGATAATAATATAATAAATTGTGACAACTCATTTAAGAAAGGTTCAAAATGGAGAAAAATTCATTTGGCAACTGCCACAAAAGTAGCAGTGGGTCTCTATGGGTTAAATACTAAAAGTGGGTGGCTGCTACAGGTGGGTGTGGTTCATGTCTTCGCTCACTCAACTTTCTGAACTACTGTTAATTGAATAGAACATACTTTCTGTGACAGGCAGCTCTACTGTAAATCTGTTGAATACTACACATAATCACATTGATGTGTTCAGGTGTCAGTCACTTACATAGCTGTCCTCCCTCCCTCTGCTCTCTGATCATAGGTTGCGTTTAGTACGACTGAAATGGCCCTGGCTCTAAACCGCTACCTTTGCTCGGCCGTTCTGCCTCTGCTCACAAAGTGTGCCCCGCTTTTTGCTGGGACGGACCATCGGGCCATCATGATCGACTCCATGCTCCACACCATCTACCGCCTGTCCCGTGGCCGAGCCCTCACCAAGGCTCAGAGGGACGTCATCGAGGAGTGTCTCATGTCCCTCTGCAAGTCAGTAGACACCCCAGTGTTTTTATGTAAAAAAATGTTTTTTTATATACCGCTCTTTACATTATTTTCAATGTGTTTAACATTTTCTAGATCTAAGGGTAAACAGCAGAAGAGAAAGAATCCAAAAATATGCAGAAACAAAGACAGTTTAGTCAGATTTGCCTGAAGTCACGTCACTCATGGATCCTTGGGTTAATGTTCACAGGTATCTTCGACCCTCGATGTTGCAGCATCTGCTCAGGAGGCTTGTATTTGATGTGCCAATCCTCAATGAATATGCAAAGATGCCTCTCAAGGTTTGCCTCCCTTTTTCTTTTATGTTCCCACTGATGTTAGATTAAATACAAAGCAAATAAACGGTGCTATTGAAGAAGAACAATGTATGTAATTCACTCACAGATTCATCACAGTGATTATTGTATGTTTTATGGAGTTGCTTTCAGATATCATTGCTAATGTGTCTGTATTTCCCTCCATGGTTTCAGCTGTTGACCAATCACTATGAGCGCTGCTGGAAGTATTACTGCTTGCCTAACGGATGGGCTAACTTTGGGGTGACCTCAGAGGAGGAGCTGCATCTTTCTCGTAAACTCTTTTGGGGAATCTTTGAGTCTTTAGCACACAAGGTGAGAGATGAATACATCTGATGTTGTCTTTAGAGTTTTGGTGCAGTTAAAGACAAGGTTGACACCTGTTTCTCTTATGCCTGAACCCTAGAAATTTGATGCCGAGCTCTTCAAGATTGCCATGCCCTGCCTGTGTGCTATAGCAGGAGCCATCCCTCCTGACTATGTGGACGCCAGCTACTCATCTCACACGGAGAAGAAAGCCTCTGTGGATGCTGAAGGCAACTTTGATCCAAAACCAGTGGAGACCACCAAGTGAGTGTTCAGACTCAAATACAAGAGTAGCAGCAGATCTAGGGAACAGAGTTAACTGGCTGGCAGCAAAAATAACAAATAGAAAATTCACAAGTTATTCTAACACTAGATTCAAGCAACAGTGGATATTATTCATGATGTGTGGTAGTAGTCTTTAAAAGGAGCTGTTTATTTCAGTGGGATGTACTGTAGCTGTTGAAGCAAAGGTTAAATAAAAACTAAGTGTTCAGTTTTGTTTCTTTATTTATAGCACCATCATCCCAGAGAGGCTGGATGGCTTCATCAACAAGTACGCAGAGCACACTCATGACAAATGGGCCTTTGAAAAGGTCAGTGCTGAAAAATGTCACCGTATCGCTAAGTTCCTATTTATCACTTAAAAAGGTTCATGTGTTTGAAATGATGGTGTGATTAATTGTTTTAGATCCAGAACAACTGGACGTACGGAGAGGTGTTAGATGAAAACGGCAAGACTCACCCAATGCTCCGGCCTTATAAAACCTTCTCTGAAAAGGTAACGAGTAGTCTTCTTCCTCTGAGGATATGTACACAGAAGCTGCACCGCTGAGCCTCTCTATTATTCACTCTGATTCATATTTATTCCCACATGTTTTGACATTTACACGCGCATTTAATTCATTGTTTTGAGTTTTTTTGTGAATTTGTTTTTTCCAGGACAAGGAGATTTATCGCTGGCCCATAAAGGAGTCCATCAAAGCCATGTTGGCGTGGGAGTGGACTTTGGAGAAAGCCAGAGATGGAGAGGGAGAGGTTGAGAAGAAAGCCGCCACGCGCAAGATCTCCCAAACTGCTCAGGTAGGGGAGTTTGGTGACATTCAACACAACAGCCCCTTTTCCACTGCAGGAACTTTACATTTACCTGGGATTTTTAAGAACCTTGGTGCATTCTCACTGAAATTACCCGGGTCAAAAACTTTACCTCAACCTCAAACTTTCTCTGAAAAAAGTTCCTGGTAGGGGGAGTAGGACTTTTCAGATTCTTTTACTTTTCAGGCTAAAGAGGCTTCACTAACGGAGACACTGTTCTTCATGTTTCTGTTGGTTCTCCTCAGGCCACTTATGATCCCAGTCATGGATACAACCCTCAGCCAGTAGATATCGCAGGAATGGCCCTGTCCAGAGAACTGCAGGTGGGTAACTTCATTCATTTCATTCCACAGACGGATCTCATATTTTAAGTAGATATTTATCTGCGTTTCTGTATTTTTCTGTGCAGTCTATGGCGGAGCAGCTGGCTGAGAACTATCACAACACCTGGGGCAGGAAGAAGAAGTTGGAACTACAGGCAAAAGGTGAGATTGGCTTCTGTTTTTTTATCAAATAGTTTTCTTGTTGACATTAGGTTACGGTTCATCATTTCTAAAAATGCCGTTGCAGGTGGTGGTACCCATCCTTTGCTCGTGCCTTACGACACCCTGACGGCCAAGGAGAAGGCCAGAGACAGGGAGAAGGCTCAGGATCTGCTCAAGTTCCTCCAGCTCAATGGATATGCCGTCACAAGGTAGGTAGTCTATTGTATATCTCTATAGAGATATGATGGAACAGAACAGACTTCTTCTTCTTTTGATTTTTATAGGGGGTGGTATCCAGCATTTAGATGCACTACTGTATCTGAGCCAGGAAGCAACAAAACAAAGACTGAGATCTAGCAGGATTTAGCAGTTTTTTTAGGGGTGATGGGGGTTGAATTGAGTCAAGGGCAGTGCAATCTGCAACTTCACCACCAGGTGTGACTAAACATGATGTCAGTATCGCGTTTATCTGTGTTTTTGGTTCCCAATAGGGAACTGATGTGCGCTAATGCAAACTGTGCAGCCTGGTCATGATTTATCACCACAACCAGCTAGTGGGTTGTATGCAATGTTTCATCAAAAAAAAAAAAAAAAAAGGCTTCTCTTAACAATAGCCTCATTTAAGTTGGGTAAGTCCAAGTTTCACCAACATCTGGGTAGAATATAATACTTGAAATGTAAAAACCTGTTGAAAATAAGGAAGTTTAGAAACTTTGAGTTTGACGGCATTAGAGTCTCATGGGAAAAACACCAGCTAAGCACTATGATCATGTTGAATATGAATTAATTTACTTTGCTAGTAAATAGGTAATTCAGATTTTCCTCTCTGCCATATACAGTATACTTTATTTCATTGTATGGACATGAATAAGTCTCAAAATCCTGTTGTAGTTTGAGGTTATCGTCCCCTCGGATATTTTTATCTCCTCTCTCCTGTCTTTCTTTTTTACTCCCTCCATTTGTGATTCCAGGGGTTTGAAGGATATGGAGCAGGACATTTCATCCATTGAGAAGCGTTTTGCCTATGGCTTCCTCCAGAAGCTTCTTAAATGGATGGACATCGCTCAGGAGTTCATTGCTCATCTCGGTACTGGAGTTTTAGGGCTTCCCGTTGGGCATAGCACTGCAGAGATCATACTTAGTGGTTCCTTCTAGTACCGTCTGACTTTGATTTTGTTTGTTTTAACAGAGGCTGTGGTTAGCAGTGGCAGGGTGGAGAAATCACCACATGAACAAGAGATCAAATTCTTTGCCAAGGTAGACCTTTTAACTCTTCACTCAGTTCATGTGTCTGTTAATGGTTTTGTCAAGTGTAATATTTCTTGCTTTGTTTGTACAGATTCTCTTGCCTCTAGTAAACCAGTACTTCAAAAACCACTGCCTCTACTTCCTGTCCACTCCTGCTAAAGTCCTGGGCAGCGGAGGGCATTCCTCCAATAAGGAAAAGGAGATGATTGCAAGGTTGGTGCAGTAAAAGGTTGCGTTCAAAGCTTTTTTGATGAGCTTCATTTGACTTGATCTCTTTACTGTATCCTTTAGTACGGTACTTTTATTTATCTGTCCTCTCCCTCTGCCATTTCTCTTCATGTATCCTCTCCTGTTGTGCAAGTCCTTTATTTCCTTGAATCCCTTTTGCTTTCTGTGTCACTTCAAACATTTTCCTTCATCGTCCTCCCTCCCTCCCTCTCCCTCCTTTCTTCTTTTCTTCTCCTACCTCAGTATCTTCTGTAAGTTGGCTGCTTTGGTGAGGCACAGAGTATCTCTTTTTGGTAAGGAATCTGCATGGTGGCGTTCCGCCCTGTCTCCATCTCTGTCCCTTTCTATCTGTTTTCGTCTTTTTCAACTAACCTCCTCCTTTTTTCTGCTCCCTGTGACTTTCCAGCTTCCTATTTATATACTAATCTGTTGCATCACAGGCTCTCCTCCCACGCTCTCATCCCCTGGATCTCCTCATCTAATGCTTCTCTCTCTTTAGCTCAGCTTCTGCTTGGCTTGGGTGTTTTCTGCAGCCTGCTTCTTCCAAAGTTGACATTTTGCTTATAAAGCATAGTGTGGGAAGAGAAACATAAAATAAGCATGTGTGTTTGTAGTGATGTCAGGTCTTCACAAATGGTGTTGTTGTTATTATTATTATTATTATAAGCAACAGCAGCAGCTCTGTGGTGTGTTTTAGTCTGGCTTATATGAAGCAGTATTTG
>JAPQRQ010000006.1:493363-516625 GCA_037367365.1 Apogon talboti
GTGTGTGTGTGTGTGTGTGTGTGTGTGTGTGTGTGTGTGTGTGTGTGTGTGTGTGTGTGTGTGTTGTATGTGTGTGTGTCTGTGTGTGTTGTATGTGTTTGTATGTGTGAGTGCGGGGGGCAGTGCAGTCCCTGTTGGCAGGGTTACAGCTGTCCTCCTGCTCTGCTCCACCACAGGAAAAGGAGATGGAGAAACAGAGGCTTCTGTACCAGCAGTCCCGTCTGCACAACCGAGGGGCTGCTGAGATGGTGCTGCAGATGATCAGCGCCTGTAAAGGTACTCACACACACACAGATGCATGTTTTCTGTCAACCTTTAGCTTTGTAACATGAATTGTGACATGCCACTTAATATCACGATTAAAGGTGAACCAGGAGCCATGGTTTCTTCTACACTCAAACTGGGAATCTCCATCCTCAACGGAGGCAACAGTGATGTACAGCAGGTAAATGAGCCTACACGGTGGGAAAACACTGGAGAATGTGTCACTATTGTGAAGGAGCTGTGCCCGCCATTGTCTTTGTCTTCATTAGCAATTTCTTCAACCATTTTCTCTGATGAAACTACTGGTCGGATTCATTTCAAATTTTATATGTAGCTTCCTTGGCACAATATCTACAGAGTTTGTTCACAGTTTTGAGGAATTTAGATTTTTGATGAATTTTTGAAGCATTAAAAATGTGCCTTTACTTATAATCATCCATATATTGATGGTTTATAACGTGAATGTTAGCTATATCAATATAGTTCCTATTGATCACTGATAGAAGTCATATATAGACTGTGATTGAATCAGTTGAGTTCTCCTCCAGTGAAAGTACCACCCACTTCTATTGGGAGATTGATCTCCTGCATCCAGTCCACAGGACTCTAACATGGAACAGAACCTGACACATTCAAGTTGTTGTTGATTCTTGATAGAACATGACGCTGAGATACAGGAACATTGGTCCTATTTTTCTAATAACAGTATTGTCCATCACATTCATCTTTTTCTCTTTCTTTCTTATTTGTGTGCAGAGAATGCTGGACTATCTGAAGGATAAAAAGGATGTGGGATTCTTCCTTAGCGTTCAGGCTCTGATGCAGACCTGCAGGTCTGTAATGAACTCACATTTTTGTTCTTTAAAGGTATCATTTGAAAAATTTAAATGAACACCTACTGTTATCAGATACATGATATTCTTGACATAGTGTTACTTTTTCACACATGATGATAAATGTAATACATTTTTAAATGTTTTAAAGTGGGAATATTACAAATTATAACATAAGAAATAAGATAAGACTTAATTCATCCCACCATGGGGAAATTTCACAGTTAGCAGCAACAAGTTACAAAAATAAAGAGCAGGGAAGACAGGTTGAAAATATACAGTGTGAAACATGAGAAATATAAAGAGAAAAAGAAAAAAGTTAGCTTTAAATGTAAATAATATATATAAATATTTAAAATATAGATCCACATCTACATGGTGTAATATTGGGGGGTTTAATGAAAACTGTTATAAATAATATTTTTAACGTTAATGTTCTGTAGACTACTGTAACTAGTTGTACTAATGCACTGTGTATTGCTCATTTGGTGTTGACAGTGTTTTGGACCTGAATGCTTTTGAGAGACAGAACAAGGCTGAAGGACTTGGGATGGTTTCAGAAGAAGGCACAAGTGAGTGGCGTTCACAGCACCTGTCTGGTTGTACTTTGCTGTTCTTCTGTTTCTGTAATCTGACCGTGTTAGGTTCACCGTTCAGTCTGTGCCTGTGTGCATTTGTGTGTGTCGGAGTGTGCCTGTTCACGGATGCCTGTCTGCAGGTTGTGTTTTCACGTGTGTTCGAGTGTCAGATCCGTGCCACCGTTGTATCATCCGCAGCATTTTGACTGTTCTGTATCAAACTGTTGATCATCCACTGACAGCCATGGGATTTCTGGACTCACTGCGTCTCTCTTTTTCTCTCTCTCTCCCACATCACGTTCACTTTGCCCATTTCAACCCTTTACCCCTTATGCCCACGTCCTCCCCACTCGCCAATTTCCTGCTCTCAGATATGAAGCTAGAACGTGGTAAATGAACCTTTGCTCTCATATATTTCTTTCTCTCTCCCTCTCTTTCTGTCCCCTCTGTCTCTTTTAGCTCTTGATGATCTGACTAGCCTTTTTCTTGCTGTGAACTAAATATTATGCATTTCATTTCACACTCAAGGATCCAGTAAAATCAAGCTTTACAGTCACTTTCTTACTCCTACAGTGTTGTAACAATGCATATGCTGTTGTGCTTATGCATTTTTATCTCCACCCTTTCTTTGTGAAGTGATTGTAAGGTTTTATTTTAAGCCTTGAGTGTTTTATCACAGATCTACTGTAACTCCAACACACTCAGTCCTCTGACTGATCAGCGGGAAGGAAACACAGTAGCCTTGTTCCTCTCCCTCTCATTTCTCTGAAATAAAACACAGAAAACTACACTTTGAAATGAATTGCAGCAGCTGTAAGAACTCTGTAAACCCCCAAATTATTAAATATTATCTGGTGTAGTTTGGAGCTACACATATGATGGCACTTTAGGACCAATGTATGTTAAAACCCTGTAGGAGGAGGGTAAGATTCTGAGAGAAAACTCAGAAATACGAGAAAAAAATGGGGATTAAAGTGATAAATATATGAGAACAAATTTAGGAGAAATTAACTACAAATAGGAAGTTAGTTGAAGTAGTGTAAAGGACACAAATTCAGGGTAAAGTGGAAGTTGGTAGACCAGGTTCATGGATGGATTTGTTTTGTTTGTTTTTTGTTTGTTTTTGTCAACTTTCAGTCACAGGTTGGATAGTTTTTGGCCCCAGGCTTATCTTAATAAATGTTACTCAATACTTAATCATCAATCAATCAAATTTTATTTATATAAGATAAGATGAGAGATAAGATAAATCTCCTTTCTCATTACACAGGCATACTAAATATACAGTACAGTGAAATCGGACTACTGCTCCCCATGGCACCAAAAAAAAAAAAAAGAAGGCACACAACAATAAAAACTGATCAAAATATATACGCGAACAAGTTATAAAATCTAGTGCCACATCATAACAAAAGTTATCTCATGGCACTTTACATTTAGAGCTGGTTCACTGTAATTAAACTTAAGTGATACAGCCATGACTCAGAGAATTTCTTAATCTCAAGTTTTTTCTCGTTAATTTGCTGCTTTAACCTTTGAAATTCTGAAGTTTTTCTCAAAATATTAACCCCTCCTCTTTTATTTCTGTATTTATTTTTGGTCCTAATACCTGTACGCACAGCAAAACTCAAAGAAAACCTCCTATAACTTTGAAATCATTTTATTCTCACTCACTCTCACTTTACCTGGGTTTGCGACGTTGTCAGGCTCTCCTCTGAAACTCGTCATTTTAGTCCCACAACAACAATTAAAGGCTCCTTTCTGATTCTTAGAAGGGCAGGAGCCGTCATTTGACCACCAGGATGATTCCATGAACCCACCTGTTTTGCAGACACATAGTCGGCTGAATTATATGTGACAAAGGGTGGATCATATTTAAAGAAATAAAGTCAATATGGGTGAAAAGGGTGAAGTGTCCTATTGGAGATAAGTGCTAGTTTTATACAAACCAATGTAACAGTCTCTTTAAATCTGATAAATTTCTTGTGATTATGCATTTTGTTTCTGTCAGTTCTGTTGTATGTGATCCCACCCATTTGCTTGCCACAGACACTGGATTTTTGTCGTCACGTAGCGTGATTACAGCTCCCTCCTCACACTTTGTTCATGTTTGTTGTGAAAAAACACGAACCCCAGTCTCATCACTACAGTTTTGTTTTGTTTATGCACCGTCATAGTTAAATCTGAGCATGTATTTGTGACAAATGGAGCCCGGTTTTTATGGCATGTTAAAGGGCAGACACACTGTTTCACAATGGAAATGTAGTTTCATTAAAAGCATACATATCTGAATTGAACACACAAAAAAAGCACTTAACTCTCACTTAATGTAACCCCGACACTTATTAAATCAACTGAGATTGTGCGTCTTTCAACATTAAGTACACATTTGTGTTTCCATAATCTTTTGCAGAGTTCAGTAGATCTGTATTTTGCATGACATTGTGCCTTGAAGTTATTTCTGTATATTTTGTTTCCTCTCAATGTTTGTGTCATTAGGTGTTTATCTCTGTATGTGAGTGTGTGTTTGTTACTCTCTGGATCCCTGTCTTCATTTAACTGTGTCCTTCTCGTCCATTTCAGTGTGATGTGATGGTGTTTGATCTGAGTTTGGTTGAAACACTGTTTTCTGTAGTCACTGTGTGAGAGTTAGAGTTTCAGTTGGGGGAGGGAGCAGGAGGAAAGAAAACCAAAAGAGGAGTGAGTGTGGAAGCCTCAGCCTCCCTTTACCGCTGACAAATGGACGGCGCCCAGAGGTCTTTTTGGATTTTACTAACAAATTCTAATGAAAGCAGGGGAGTGGTATGAAGTGTTGGTACTGACAGTTTTACTCATGGAGTACTCACATGTGTGCACTTACGTATGTCAACTTAAAGACTCACATAGATACAGTTGCAGCAATTTTTCATGCAGGAAAATATCAGAAGTAATATAAAAATATATATGCATTTATGTATGTTGAACTGATACTGATAGTGATTATTATTATCAGTGGCTGGAAGATATACACTATATAGACAAAAGTATTGGGACACCTTGAATTCAAGTGTTTTGTTGCTAACAATAAAAACTAATATAATATGATTTTATATTGCAATACATAGCTTTACACTAAACATTTTTGCTTCATCTTTAGGGTCATTTTTATTTATGTGGTCACTTAAAATGCATACAAGATGCTTCGGAGGTGGTTTTTACTTAGTTTCAGTCAACATTGAAAGTTTATTTATCATAATAATTGTTCTAAATGGTCTATCTCTAGATTTCTGAAATATTTATCAAGTTCTTACTCTAAATATTTGTTTTAAACCACAAGTAGCAGGCTCGTTTCTTCCAATCTCACTAAAGAAAAACATCAGAAACATTGAATTGACATTTGTCGTGATAATTAATGACAACTTTCATGAACATTTTTAGCAGTATAATACTTAAAATCAATGGGAATGGAACGTCCTACAACCTGTGGGTGTGATATGTCCCAATATTTTTGTCTATACAGTGTACATATAATATGAACAAAATGACAAATCTTGTTATAAAATTTTAGATTTAATCCACAGTAAAACTTTTTGGAAATGCTTGCAATTGGGTTCTGTGTATTACTGATGTTCCAAACTCTGGCCAACAGGGGTCAGTCTAGTACCAGAACACACTTGTGACCAAAACCACCAATGAATCAATGCTATATATCCACAGACTGTATAAAGTATAAAGCTCACTGTTTCCACACATCTGTATTATGGTATCATCAAGTTTTCCTCTTCAAACTAAAACTCTTAGACGCTTATTTTGACAGTCACTCAAAATAACAGTCTTATAATCTTCACATGCTACAACAGCTGATAGTTTACATTATAGCTCTGTTAGCTTAGCTCTGTTTTAGGCTATTACTTGTGATTTTATTACAGACAAAAGGAAGGTGATAGGATTACAGTCAAATTAACAGTTTTAAATTACTATATCAGATAATGGGTGAAGAATACACTGATGCCACTGATAAGAAAAAACATAACTTTATTTTTTTTTATATCCATTAGCAGCACTTATTACTCAAAGGAATCACTATTATGAACGCAAAACAAAAAAAAATATACCTATAATTTACCTTAGTGCTTGTCTTATTCTAAAGCTTGGAAATACAACTGTAGATAAGATTTTCGCTCCCTGACTGATTTTACTAATAAACCTGACCTTGTCAGATATAGATGTATAATATCAAGTGATTTTTATTTTTAGATTCTTTAGTAACTTTACATGTAATGAGCAGGATAATGTACAGTGAACTGGCCATTATTGTGAAGTGTTATTTCACTGGTTCACTGCTCATTATCCATACTTGAAGTTAATGTGTGATGTAGATAGAAGACGGTGCAGATGTAGAATAAAGGTAGAATACATGTAACTTCAAAAAATAAAATCTGCTGGTCTTCCATTTAATAGATCTAATCCCTGATCCGTTTTAGTTCAGTCTGTGTGCATTGGAACAGAGTAACTTGCATTTCCTTATCGTATCCCTGTGTCCAGATGAGAAAGTGATGGCAGACGATGAGTTTACATGTGACCTCTTCCGCTTCCTGCAGCTTCTTTGTGAAGGCCATAATAATGGTAAGTTATTAAGTCTCTCAAAGTCTCAGCTTAGTACATTTACTCTCCTCACAATAGATCAGGGGTGTTGAACATACGGCCTGGGATGAATTAGCAAAGTGCAAAAATTACAAAGAAGATGTTAAGAGTCAATGGTGTTAAAATCCTTTTAGTTCAGGGGCCACATACAGAGCAATATGATCTCAAGTGGGTAAAATACTATCATAATAACCTATAAATCTCTCTATTTCAGTGTAAAAAAAAAAGTAAAAATAATGAAAATATTTACATTTACAAACTATTCTTTCACAAAAAATGTGAATAACCTGAACAAGTATGAACATTATGAAATGTCTTAAGAGAAGTAAATCAGGTGCCAAATACAGACCACTGTGATCTCAAGTAAAATAATAACATAATAACCTATAAATAATGATTCCAGGTTTTCTTCTTGGTTTAATGTGAAACAAATACTATTACATTATGCCAAAATCAATGGCAGCTCCAAATTTTACCTTTTGTTTTAGTGCACAAATAACATTAAATTATGAAAATATTTACATTAACACTAGCCTTTAATGATAAAATGTGAATAACCAGAACAAATATGGACAACCTGAAATGTCTAATGAAAATGCAATTTTAACATTATTCTGCCTGTTACTAAATGTTTTGTGCCTTTGTAGATCCGATCTGTAATGTACATGTGTAAATGATAAGTTGAGGCATAATATTGTTAAAACTGCACTTAATTTTTCTTAAGAAATTCCAGTTTTTTCAGTTTGAGTGGTCATTATTGGTGGTATTGGTGGTATTAGTGGTTATTATTTTACTGGTTCAGCCCATTTGAGATCAAATCAGGCTGAATGTGGCCCCTGAATGAATATGAGTTTGACGCCCTACAATAGATGATGGAGGTCAGATTTTTGTCTCTGTTTTGTATTAATGACATACAGTAGCTATTTATATCTTGGAACTATCTTGTTTAGTAAAGTATTATAATTCCAATGTAAATGCACTTCTTTAGATTTTCAGAACTATCTGAGGACTCAGACAGGTAGCACCACCACCATCAATGTGATCATCTGCACTGTGGACTACCTGCTCCGACTACAGGTCAGTTTCATGTGAAGATCTTGGAACCAAAGGGACAAAACGTTTCATAGTTTGATATGATTTTCACCATAAATGTCAATCTGTAAGACTTCAATTGTGAACAATATTATCATTTATATTATATTTATTTTTACATTTCAGAACATCATTGTGGATTGTAATTGTACATTTTTACCTTGGCTGCTGTTTGTGGCTGGTTTATTTTGAAGCACAAAAAATGAGCATAGAAAACAGCTAATATTAAAGTGATAAATACTGATGTATGTACTGATACTTCCCACCAACATGCATATTAACAACTTTAACAATGCATGAACAGATTGAACAGTCTATTCTTTAGCAATCTTTTCGACTTTGACTATGGACAGACAGCCCATGTCTTTCCTTTCATTGTGAGTGATCATGTTCCTCCTCCTTGTTCTGGAACGCAGGAGTCCATCAGTGACTTCTACTGGTACTACTCAGGAAAAGACATCATTGATGAGCCCGGTAAAAGGAACTTCTCTAAAGCCATGACTGTGGCCAAGCAGGTCTTCAACAGTTTGACTGAGTACATCCAGGTGAGAAGGTTACTGTTTACCTCATGTGGTCAGAGAGGCATCAGGGACATCCTACAAAATAGACCCATTTTGTCATAAAACATCTATTATAAAATGAAAATACTTTGACATTGTTCAGATACATAATAGAAGTACCACATTATCAACAAAGTGACACCTAATAGAAAAACAGCTCAAAAACATTTTGAAGTGACATGAGGAGTTGACAGTAATGGAAAGGAAAGAGAGAAGATGGAACTTATAAGATTTGTAAGACTGGGTCCCAGATGAACACAGAGTCTCCAGCTGAACCCCCAAGTATTAGTTAATTCACTGTTGTCTGACTTTAGTTGAATGCGCTTTATATTTCTGTGTTTCAGGGTCCGTGCACCGGGAACCAACAGTCTCTGGCTCACAGCAGGTTGTGGGACGCCGTCGTCGGCTTCCTGCACGTCTTCGCTCATATGATGATGAAACTGGCTCAGGTAAGAGTCATTTCTGACCTCATTTACCCTCTGTTTACATTTATATTTCATTTAATTTCTTGGATCATTTCTGTGGACTAGAAACTCTGTAATTTCACACAGAGATGCATAATCAGAAAATTCTATTATCTGGTGTCATTTCACTAATTGTATGACTTGTTTTTCTCATTTTCCTGCAGAGTAAAGTATGTATTTATTTGATTATTACTGTTTTGTTTAATCTACTGGTGTTATATCTTAACTCTCCCCACCTCCTCTCCTCTCATCAGATTGTTTCTGCCTCTTTAATAAACGCAGAGGAAAACTATATGCAAACATGAAGGGTTTATATTAAATGTTACACACTTCAGTATGTTGTACAGTGAAGTTGAAGGCTTGATAACAAATGAAGTTGTGCTTCAGTCAGACTCAAACCTAATGCACAGTGTCCTTAGATTACATTATTTTAGATTTTTGATATACTTCTAATTAAGTTTAACACTAATACAAGTTCATACTTAATTCATATAAATGTATAGAGTGCATTTTTCATCATATTTCTATAAAAAATTATGTTTTTATTTAAGGTTCCAAGTCAGTTAAATATATTGTTGTTGCCAGGCAGAAACGTCTTATGTCCAAAATGGTTATTTTTAAGGAAACTGGAAAAACAATGTATATTCTAAATAAATTAATGTAGTTAAGAGGTGTGGTCAAAAGTCGTTTTCAACACTTTTCATTGGTAAAATATTTCTAAAACCGTGAGGATTGACCAATAGAATCGTTTCCTGACAAAAAAAGAAAAAGACCAAAAATTGACTTAAGAGGTTTCTGCCCAACAGTGATGATATGTAGTTATTTTAAAGAGGCTGTAGTTACCCCATTTATCAACCTACAGCCTCTTCCACTCAGTAATCATCAACTTCACTTCAGATGGCAGAAACAGTTTGAGTTATTCTTTCTATGTTTTAAAGTTTTTCTCCCTGTTTCTCTTTTTCCAGTTGATTCTGTTCAATATAAAACAGCTAATCCACCTGAGTTAATGAAGTTGGTTTCATACTGACAGTGCTTAGGATTTGACTGTGCTTTAATAACTTGTGTCTGTGTTTGACTTAACAACACGCTGCAGTGTTTCCTACTCAGTCTAACCCTGTGTGATAGTGCTGATTGCTACTGATACTGCTGATTAAAGTTATTAATATTTTTCACTCTTTAAATCTTTACTATCTATCTCTACATGAATAATACACAGAATAAACAATCTCAGCATAGACAGGGTGTTATGGTTCCAATTATAGAGCTTAGAAAGTAATAATCACAACAGTATTTACATAAAAATTGACTATAATACATAGGCTTAGACAATGCAGAAGTTAAGTAAAAATGTTGATGGATAACATTTTTATTTTCATGTGTAACCCTGTTAGATGCACCCTGATCCTGGACAGCGAAATGGCGTAAGAATTTGTGTCTCTGCACTAACGCCATCTCATTTACAGGCCATTCATGCTTCTTTAAACACCTCGCGCTTCATTAAACACAACTTAATACAGTATCTTCATCATTTACAGTACTGTGCAAAAGTCGTATTCCACCTCTATCTTTGTTGTTTTTGCAGGGTTGAGATGATCATACATATTTGTTTTTCATTTTCTTTTCTTCAGATACAACAAGAAAATACAGGAAATATGTGCACAGGCTTAAAAGACACACAAAAAACTGAACTAACTGGGTTGTAAAGGTTAAAGTCACTATTGTTCTGTACATACTTCCCATATATCCCAATTGGATCATAATACAGAGACTGACAAATACATATGTGTGGTCATTAGAACTTTACTAAAGCAACAAACAGAATGTTCACTAGGACTTTTGCACAGGACTGTACATCCCCCTCTGTGCTTATTGTCTATGATGTATATCATGCTTTTCCTTGACAATGATCTCTATTTTTTTCTGTTTTTGTAACAACTCATTACTTCACATGTTGATGGACATTCATTCGCAATATTGTGTTGAGAAAATGCTGAACAGCTGAACATTTATGAAGTAGGAATAACAACATCATTTTACATCAGTTATATCAGTAGGTTTTAATCTGTCAGTGTTAAGCATCTGGCTTTGCTTCTGTTCTTCCAGCTGTATTTAACCCATAAAGACCCAGTGCTACTTTTGTGGCAGTTCCCAAATACATTTTTCTCTATATTTTACCTTTCTTAAGTTATTTAGCACGATTCATTGTAATATTATATCAGTGAAAATCAGGTATTTTCCTGCATTTAATTTTCGGATCATGTAGATGTTCATTAAAGCTCAGAATAATGTTGAGGGTTATTATATAAAAAACAGAAAACTGAAGAAAAAATGGCTTTTTCAGCAAATCTATCATTAACTGAACATAAACCCAGCGTGTCCATCCACTGTCATTGATCCAACTCCATAGGTTTTACTGGTGAATCAGTGTTGTAGAAGATGTGTTTCCACGGTAACTACAGAGCCTCTGAACGTCCAAATGGGTCATATCTGATGACCATGAAAAGATGACAAACTGTATTTTACACCAATTATTTGCATGTATTGATAGGATTAGTGGACACTAAACATTTTACATCAGTAGATGGTTTTGGTTGACAGTGGATGTTTGGCTCTTTATGGGTTACTTGTGTTTTTCACCTCAGTTGTAGAGGCAGCTTTTCCTTCAGACCTCCACCAGCTTAAACAATCCTGATATTCAGTCTGAACCATGTGGGGCTCTCGCTGTCTGCTGGTTCAGGTCTTCAGGAGCGCTGAGATCAGTATCTCCATATATTTACTGTTCAATTATTCCCAAACTGCAGCCACATGTTGTGAATAAACTGGAAAGGCTGTTTTGTCTGTCAGAGACATTTCCATCCTTTCACTTTTGACCTCTTCATGTTCCCAGTCTGTGTGTGACACTCCATCACATTCAGTGTATTATCTGTGCTGTTAAAAATGCATATTCTTTATTTTAAAATGCAAACCCAGGATCATTTCTGGAGTAGAACACACTCTGAGGTAGTATCTGTTACTGTTTTTTCTCTCATAATGTGCAGAATTCTACCTGAAAGAACCACATATCCTCCTGATATATCATCTGAGTGTCAGTCTTTGTTCATGTTAAGGTGTTGTTTTCTCTACTCTGTTTGTTTCTTTGCCATGTGATGAACATTGTTTCAGGATTCCAGTCAGATCGGACTGCTGAAGGAACTTCTGGATCTGCAGAAAGACATGGTAGTAATGCTTCTGTCACTGCTTGAAGGTAAGATGTCAGCCATGACACAACACATTTTCATCTGTTATTCCATGACTTTTTCTCACTGATTTTCTGTTGTTTTGTACCACAAGGCTCATAGAGCAGCAATAATGTACAACCCTGCAGAAACCACTCTGATCTATTTTGTCTGTTTATTTATTTTTTATTTCGAATATCAACATTTAACATTGTTGCCTTCTGATTGGTTTTGTTGCTTTTAGGTAACGTGGTGAATGGTACCATCGCCAGACAGATGGTTGACATGTTGGTGGAGTCCTCCAGCAACGTGGAGATGATCCTGAAGTTCTTCGACATGTTCCTCAAGCTCAAGGACATCGTGGCATCCGACGCCTTCCGCGACTACGTGACTGACCCCCGTGGGCTGATCTCCAAGAAGGACTTCTCCAAGGCCATGGACAGCCAGAAGCAATACTCACCTTCTGAAATCCAGTTCCTCCTCTCGTGTTCCGAAGCTGACGAGAACGAGATGATCAACTTTGAGGAGTTTGCTGACCGTTTCCAGGAGCCAGCCAAAGACATCGGTTTCAATATCGCCGTCCTTCTCACAAACCTCTCAGAGCATGTCCCCCATGACACTCGCCTCCAGAACTTCCTGGAGCAGGCTGAGAGCGTGCTCAACTACTTCCGCCCTTTCCTGGGTCGCATTGAGATCATGGGAGCCAGCCGAAGGATCGAGCGTATTTACTTTGAAATCAGCGAGGCGAATCGCAACCAGTGGGAGATGCCGCAGGTCAGAGAGTCCAAACGGCAGTTCATCTTTGACGTGGTCAACGAGGGTGGCGAGAGTGAGAAAATGGAGCTCTTCGTGAACTTCTGCGAGGACACCATTTTTGAAATGAACATCGCTGCTTCTATCTCCGAGCCCGAGGGTGACGGTGCCGAAGAGGAGGATGACGAAGAAGAGGAAGAGGGCGGAGCAGCCGAGGGAGAGGCTGGAGAAGGAGAAGAAGGCAATGGAGAAGGCGAGGCAGCAGAGCCGGCCTCAGCTTTTGCAGAATTCCTCAAGAGTGTGGTTGACTTTTTCAACATGTTCACCTTCCGTAACCTGCGCCGTCGTTATCGGAAACTCAGGAAAATGACGGTGAAGGAAATGGTGATCGGCCTGGTTACTTTTGTCTACACTGTTCTGATGGGTATCCTCATGTTCGTCTACAGTATCTGCAAGGGCTTCTTCACACTCATATGGAAGGTGCTCTTTGGTGGAGGTTTAGTGGAGGGCGCCAAGAAGATGACAGTGACTGAGATTCTCGCCAGTATGCCAGATCCTACTCAGGATGAAGTTCACGGGGATCTGCCGCCTGAACCAGGAGCTCGAGAAGTCCAAGACGCAGAAGGAGCAGCAGATCTTTTAGATGCAGTAGGAGGAGAGGAGGAAGTGGAGGACGGCGAGGAGGGGGAAGGTGGACGCCTGCCTGGCTTCAATACTCCAGGAGGACTCGGAGACTTTGGCGAGACAACGCCTGAGGAGCCTCCAACTCCAGAGGGAACGCCGCTGCTGAAGAGGAAACTGGTAAAGCTTTCAGTCCGATGGTCATTTAATAATGTTCTGCACTGATTGTGTTGTTCCTTGGTTAAGTAACTGTAGAGTTATATTTGAACAGCTGGCTGCTGCAGTGGGAGGACCAGGCGAAGGAGAGGAGGAAAAGGTGGAAGTCGAAGAAGAGGTACCTCAAGAGACCGAGAAAGCAGAGTAAGTGATCGATGTTATATGGACAAAAGTATGTGGACACGTTAAATTCAGGTGTTTCTTTTCTAACAGGGGTCTGGGATGCAAAACAATAATGACAAATGTCAGCATATAGTTTTATATTTTGATGAATATCATTACATTGGTTAGTTTGGTTTAAATTGTTATCTTTGCTTCCAAAATGCCTCAGCGATGGATTTTATTCAAATTCTCTCAACATTGATTTAGTTTTTTTGCTTTTTTTTTTTTATCCACGACTATCATTTTAAATGTTCTACCTCTAAATTTCTAAAATATTTTTTGTGTTCTGACTAATGTGTCCTGTTCATGCTGGTTTGAGATACAAACATCAATATGTCCTTAATATTGATGTTTTATTCGTCCTCATGAGAATGTTGAACAATTTTCTACTAAATAACATCCAGGCCAATAATTTAGAAGTGAATATAACATATTAAGTCTGAGCAAATAATCACACAAAGAAGACAAATATGTAAATAATGATGTATAGTCATCAGCATGGATTCTTAATGTCGCTTTACAGCACTGAGAACGGAGAGAAGACAGAGAAACCTGAACCTGAACCAGAAGTGAAGGAACCGGAGGAGCCTGAGGAGCCAGAGGAGGTGAAGGTAAAGACCAAGGCGAAGAAGGAGAAGAAAGCCACCGAGGAGGGCTTTGAGCTGTGGAACGAGCTGGAGGTTCAGAGGATTAAATTCATGGTGAGAATCTCTCTGTTGTTACTACAGCGACCTCTGACCAGTATGATCGGCTTTGATATTATTTTAATAACATAACTTTTTTTTTCCCCTTATATTGATAATTTCTTTCCTGCTACTTTTTATTACACTTGAATGGAGCAACTGTAACAAACAAAAAATTCCTCCTGGGATTAATAAAGTATTCTGATTTGTATCAACCCCTGGAAAATGTTGACTGCAAACTAATTAATTTCCAAATATCAGTGGAGAGAATGAGTTGTGAAAATGCAGTGTTTGTGATTTGCTGAGGTTACACTCAAACCATCCTCTCTCCTTTATTCTTCTCTCCAGAACTACCTTTCTCGTAACTTCTACAATCTTCGGTTCTTGGCCCTGTTCATCGCCTTCGCTCTCAATTTCATCCTGCTCTTCTACAAGGTCTGTTCATTTGTAACTAAATGCACATAATACATACTGTACAGTAGAAAAAGAGTGTCAAACATATGGCCTGTGGGCCAAAACAGGCCCACCAAAGGGTCCAATCAGGCCCACGGGATGAATTTGTGAAATAAAGCAATTACACTGAAGACATTAACAATCAATGACGTTAAAATCATTTTAGTTCAGGTTCCACATACAGAACAATTTGATCTCAAGTGGGTCAGACCAATGAAATACTATCATAATAACCTATGAATAACAACAACTACAAGAAAAATACAATTAAAGTAAAGACAAAAAGTAAAATTACTTGAAAATGTTAACACGTACAAACTATTTTTTCACAAAAAAGGTGAATAAACTGAACAAATACAAACAACCTGAAATGTCTTAAGAGAAATACTGAATGTTTTGTGCTTTTGTAGAGCCACTGTGATCTGTAAGTTGTTATTTTTCTTAAGAAATGTCAGGTTTTTCAGGTTATTCACATTTTTTTGGGAAAGGATAGTTTGTAAATTTTACTTTTTGCACTAAAACAAAGAGAAAAATGTGGCGTTGTCATTATTTATAGAGTATTATGTTATCATGTGGCCCGTGCAGTGGGCATATCGGGTACATAGTAGGGAGTTATTTGTTTGTTCTTACCTTTTTAATTCTAGACTCACTCCTGATATTCTCTCCAAACTCTCAGGTGTCGGAAACTCCTCCAGGCGAGGAGGAGTTCGAGGGTTCCGGTCTTTTTGAGGGTTCTGGCCTGTTTGAAGGTTCTGGTGCTGAGGAGGAAGGGTCTGGACTAGAGGAGGGAGGAGAGGATGAGGATGAAGAAGGACCCTTGTACTATTTCTTAGAAGAGAGCACGGGCTACATGGAACCGGCTATGGCCTTCTTTGGCATCGTCCACACCATCATCTCCTTCCTCTGCATCATCGGCTACAACTGCCTCAAGGTGTGTGTGGTTTGTTCTACATCTGCTCCACAGAATAGAATGCAATACAATACAACACAACACAATACAGTAGCCTTTATTGTCATTGTGTGTGCAATGAAATTAGTTGTGCTACTCTAGTCTAATAATGGGAATAAAAACCCAATACGTCACAGTTTAGTTTTTGTTACATTACAATCGCTATATTCTTATTCTAAGTTAAATAATACATAGACAAAGAGAGATGACATAGAAAGTCTTAATTTGTCATTCCAGATTTTACATTGATGCAGTTGGCTTAGGAGGCAGCAGCAATAAATAAAACAGCCACTATATATACAGGATAGAATAAATATGCATATAAAAACTATGTGAGAATTCTAAAAAACTATGCTTCTCTAATAAAAAAAAATTTTAGTAGTGAATATTGCACAGTTGTACTGCACACTGTAGTCCTTTGTAGGTGAGGGAGGGTGTGTGGGTGAGAAAATAAGAATAGAATATAAAATTTTACAAAAAGTAAAATAAGAATAGAATTAAAAGTAGAATGAAATAAAAATTGACATTAAATATGAATAGACAATATTAACAGTATGTATATCTGTGAACAAGTCTATAAATGTAATGTAATCTGTCTGATGCCTCTCCTCTGAACCGTCCAGGTCCCTCTGGTTATCTTCAAGCGAGAGAAGGAGCTGGCCAGAAAGCTGGAGTTCGACGGTGTCTATGTTACTGAGCAGCCTGAGGACGACGACATTAAAGGCCAATGGGACCGACTAGTCCTGAACACACCGTAAGAATCCAGAGACCATTCACCCTGAATGATATTTATAGAAGGATAGAAGACTAGGAACTTTATGAGAGGCAGAATGAGAACTGCTGATATACAGGGTGTCCATAAAGTCTCTGTACAATTCAACACATTTAATACAAAAGCAAATGAATGGACAAATCTGGGGAAAGTATTACAAAATGAAAAATAGATACTGAAGGTTTTTTTTGCCTCATTTAATACACCTCTATATGGGTACCATTAGTTGCACGAAGCACATCAAGACGGTACAGTTTATTTAACAGAACCTATTTCATCAACAGGATACTTGAAATGCACAAATGTAAACTGTGATAACCACGGAGTACATATAATAAATCTGATTAACATATCTCAACAGTTGCTTTTGTAATAATTTTTTTAAATTGTGAAGAGACTTTATGACACCCTGTATATCTCCGTATCTCTCATCTTCTGTATAGTATTGATATTCCAAACTATCAACATCAGAGGGATGTCATGGACCAGAACAGACTCACCAAAAATACCAATGAATTAATCTAAACACTGTTTTATCACTAAATGGACACACATCTGAACTATAGTATTATCATTTTTTCTTCTTCAAACAAAGACTCAGTCAAATTGTCTTTACCTGCTGCATCAGCTGATAGTTTACATTATAGCTCAGTTAGCTCAGCTCTGTTTTTAGACAGAAAACAGCCACAGTAAAACCACAAATCGCCTCTGTTTTCTGTACGGTTTGTGTTGTTAGTAGCCGAACTAAAGATCTGTTTGGAATTCAACAAACAAGGTCAGAACTATCACAGTTTAGTCTGAACCACGGATCAACAGAGACTTAGTAAAGATAATAACATCCCATAATAGCTTTATACCTTCATATGCCTCAGAGTCGAACTCACCTGTGTAGAAGAAACGCTGCCATTTCAGCATCAAACTCCATTCTTGTCATTTACAGCTCAGTCCAATGGAGAAAACAAAGGCTATGCATCGTTTTTTAATCAATTTTCTTTGACCCTGAAAAGTGTCTTGTACTGGTTCTCATCCTCAACTTAGCCTTGTCTTTAGTGTTACATCTAGTCTTAGTGAGTTAGTGTTTTATGTGTGTTTCAGTCATTCGTACTAACCCATCTCTATAAAAAATAAAAAGCTTGGCTAAACCTGCACAACCCCCCACTGATCACGATGACAAATAAAAGCCTGTTAGTGGGGAAAGTGTTTATTCTGTTTTAATAGCAGTAATTTGACATGTTTGTGTGAAAATGTGCTTGAATCTAGTTCTAGTTTGTCATGTCAAGGTCAGGTTGTAGGGCATTATAGGGTATACATACAACACTGTAAGAAATTGCAATTAATTGTCTATATTTTCCTCTTTGCAGCACCTTCCCCAACAACTACTGGGACAAGTTTGTCAAGAGAAAGGTGAGTTTTCCACACAGCTTTGTGTCAGTCATGCTTTTGTAGAGGTATGCAGTGAAATGATGTTTCCAATCCGTCTGCCACATTCAGGTTCTGGATAAATATGGCGACATCTACGGCAGAGAGAGGATTGCAGAGCTGCTCGGTATGGACTTGGCTTCTCTTGACGTCAGTGCCATGACTCATGAAAAGAAGCCTGAACCCGATACCTCCATGTTCGCCTGGTGTGTACTCATACTGTCTTTAACATGAACTACTCTATTAATGACTATAGTCTGTCATTGAATAAACCTCCTCCTCTCTCTGCAGGATAACCTCTATTGACATCAAGTACCAGATATGGAAGTTTGGTGTTGTGTTCACAGACAACGTGAGTAATAGAAGCAGCTTTGTTAGGCCACCAGTAGATAGGCCATGAGCTATTGTGAAGGCGCTGTGTCTGTCCTCACCTCATCATGTCTACAAAGTTTGTTCACAGTTTTGAGAAATTTAGATTTATGAATTTTTGAAATTTTACAAATGTGCCTTTACTTTTAATGGACCATATTTCGATGCTCATAACATGGAAGAGGTCACAAATATCAATATAGTTACTACTGAGCACTGCTAGGAAGTCATATATAGACTTTCATTTGGGTCCATGACCTTTGACCTTGGGTCCATGACCTTTGACCTTGAGTGACCATCTAGAGACAGAACCTGACAACCTAGCACATTCAACTTGGTATTGATCCTTAAGAGATCATGGTGGTGAGACTCAGGGACATTGGTCCTATTTTTTGTACAGTTAAGATCATGTTTTGGTTGATGTTACTGATGCTCTATATTTTGTACCTTTTAGACCTTCCTCTATCTGGTTTGGTACATGCTGATGTCTCTGCTCGGACACTACAACAACTTCTTCTTTGCCTGTCACCTTCTGGACATCGCCATGGGAGTCAAAACCCTTCGCACCATCCTGTCTTCAGTTACCCACAACGGCAAACAGGTCTGTGCATTTCTACCCTAGTGTTGTTGTAGTTATTCATCACGCTCAGAGCTTCACTCAACGCCTGCGTCTGTTTCCCACAGCTGGTGATGACAGTGGGTCTGCTGGCCGTAGTGGTGTACCTCTACACCGTAGTGGCCTTCAACTTCTTCCGCAAGTTCTACAACAAGAGTGAAGACGAGGACGAACCGGACATGAAATGTGACGACATGATGACTGTGAGTAGAGGACACGGACACAGCTACGGGACAATCACAGATCTGGTGTTAGAAGATGTCAGCCTCACTGTGACTCCATTCCAGTTTTCTAATGCTGTCTCTGTCTTTGTGCAGTGTTACCTGTTCCACATGTACGTTGGCGTTCGTGCTGGTGGTGGCATTGGAGATGAAATCGAGGACCCTGCCGGGGATGAATACGAGCTCTACCGCGTGGTCTTTGACATCACCTTCTTCTTCTTCGTCATCGTCATTCTGCTGGCTATCATCCAGGGTAGGAATCAGAATCAGAATACTTTATTTAACCCATAAAGACCCATGTGCTATTTTTTGGCAGTTCCCAAATGATTTTTTCTCTATTTTGAAATTTTGTTAAGTGATTTATCCCCATTTATTCTAATATTGCACTCAGTATTTTGCATTCTTAAGGGAAAATCAGGCATTTTCCTATATTTAATTCACTGATCATGTAGATGTTTATAAAAGCCCAAATTAAAGTTAAGAGTTATTATATCAAAAACAGAGAAAACAGAAGAAAAAGCGAGTATTTCAATAAAGTTTTTCATTAACTGAACATAAACCCAGTGTGTCCATCCACTGTCATTGATCCAACTCCATGGGTTTTACTGGTGAATCAATGTTGTAGAAGATGATGGTGTTTCCATGGTAACTACGTAGCCTCTGAACATCCAAATGGGTCATATCTGATGACCATGAAAAGATGAATAACTGCATTTTACACCAATTATTGGGTCTTTATGTGTTAATACTGTTAATTTGTTCAGTAAACATCCATTTGTGCAGTGTTTTTCAGCATCACTGTTGGGGAAAGCTTTCAGCTCAAAAAAAGCATAAAATAAGACCTCCACCTCCTCATCAAATAATAACATGTCCGTCCATCTGTCTGTCAGGTCTGATCATTGACGCCTTTGGAGAGCTGAGAGACCAGCAGGAGCAGGTCCGAGAGGACATGGAGGTAAGAGAATGAGTCTGAGTGGGCTTTATCTCCTAATTGAATCCACCTTCACTTCTCATCCAGTTAAACATCAGATACGTGTTTAATGTGAACTGTCATTTCTCTCCTCCAGACGAAGTGTTTCATCTGTGGAATAGGAAGCGACTACTTTGACACGACGCCGCACGGCTTCGAGACGCACACCTTGGAGGAACACAACTTAGCCAACTACATGTACGTAGTCTGACACTGTACATCAGTGTAAATCATCTATATGTCTGGGAAGTTTACAGATAGTATGTGTGTTGTGGACATTTGTTTTTTCTTTACTCATTACACTCCTCACAGTTGTAGATTAAAACCTTGTTCTTATTTTATGTGATTCTTCTCAGTATTTTTCCTATAATTCCCTTTTCTCTTTCAGGTTCTTCCTGATGTATCTGATCAATAAAGATGAAACAGAACATACAGGACAGGTCAGTAAATATTTAGGTTATTTTAAAGTCATTATTTAGATATTTTAGCATTTAATTTCTTCGTAAATGTCTAAAATCACCTGCATGATGTTGGAAACAAGACTCAGCAATGCATCCAATAAGAACATGGGTATCAAATCTGACCTGAAATATCTGAGAAAATATAATAGATCTAACGTAGACAATCTTATAGAGATGAGTGTATATACAAATAAAGGACATTTCAGTGTCTTTTCATTTGGATAGAGAGAGAGACAGAGAGAGATAGATAGCGCATCACTTGTAAACATAAAATATATGACATAACGCACCCAAAAACAGGACTTTCACACCACATATCTGCCCAAAACAGCAAAGACAACAGTTCCACCACCATATACGCACCACAACACAAATCCAACTAACACATTACAGTCTCTTTAATGATTTGTTCTGTTGTGTTATTGCTTTTGAGATGAAACTTGCTGAGCAAGCACCCTGGGTGGTGTAAATGTCCCCGATAGGTGTTAAACTGCACCCCATGGTCCTTTATGCAGACGTCATGGTGCAGACTGACGGTCGTCCTCTGTCTTCCAGGAGTCGTATGTGTGGAAGATGTACCAGGAGCGATGCTGGGACTTCTTCCCTGCCGGTGACTGCTTCAGGAAGCAGTATGAGGATCAGCTCGGATAACCTCCCTCCCACACCGTGAAGACATACGACTGAGAGGAGGAAAGGAGGAGAGAGAGAGGGAAGATTAGAAATGTACAGCTCAAACATGTGTGTGTCTTAACTTTTGTCCTGCACATTTCTCTCCTCTGTTGAAGCTATGCACACTTTGACTGCACTGAAGTTCCACCTGCAGCAGAACGTCGACGGAATAGGTTTGAGGAAAAAGCGGAAGAGGCATGAAAAGACACAGGGGCCTTTTAATTCCACATGAATACACGCCATGGCCTTTTATGTCGAATATACATAGACTGCCTTGCATATCAGTTGCGTCTGTACACAACAGGCTCTTTCAGTCGCTGCTGCTGTAAACGTTCTAGTGCCTATAGCAACGTCACTGCTTTGCAAACACATAGATTAGATTTTTAGCTTTTGTTTGAGATCGAGTGGATAGGTTTTATTTATATTGTATGGTTTTGTATGTGGCTGCAGCCATTCGATATTTAATTTCCAATTTCTGGTGTTTTCTTTACAGTGTGTTTGAGAGCAGAACATAGGGAGCGGTGAACATTTTAGACCCCCGTCTCACTCCTTTTCTTCCTCTCTTTAAGACTAGAAACTATCTTCAAAACAAGCAAATACGGAAACTCTCACAGGGTCGACCTTCCCAGGTAACATAGACAAGAGTATCATCTGCGAAACATGATATACACCAGTGTTAATCTGCTGTAGAGGTTAGCCCACGTTGCACTCTGAAGTCTTACAGCGCGTCCCTGGATGTATGTACTCCCTATCTCCACTGGTGTCATATAAGATAGTGAAGACGTGCACATACAGCACAAGAGGATGCCAAGGTTATTTATTTATATACAGATAAAATCTTCTGAAGACGACCGTTTTAGCCCGTCTGTATTTGTGGCCAACATTCTGTTTTATGACACTTTATGCACAAATAGTCAGTGCATTATAATAAGTATTGAATGTATTTATTGTGTACATTTTGGCCAAAAGTGTCAAGTGTATAACAGAGTAAGGACTAGACTGCTAAGACGCCTTTTGATGAAAAGACTTATTTTACATAAAATCATAGATACATATATTTATTTTTCTTTAGGGCTTTAGACTATCCATGCCACGTTGTTGGACATGAACGCGTCATGTGACCTGTTTGTGAAATCCTAAATGAAACGCCCAGTTTGACGTCAGCAAATGAGCTTTTGTTTTTGCTAGCTAGTTTTTACGATAGATATTTTTAGGAATCCAGCATATCGGTTATTTTTCTCAAACAGAGAGTCATGTGTGATTTGTTGATCTCAGGCAGTTCTGTCTCATCATGCCTCCTTCACCACAGTAAATCTTTTACACGCGATAAAATCCACGACGTCTCCATCCCGTTACTTCCTGTTAAGACTCACTGAGGCGTAGCAGTGTGTCGTTGTTCAGTTGTGCGTCGAACGCCGTGGAGCTGGGTGGAGACTTTCCACCTGACCGGGTGTCGTCTGACTGAACCCTGTGTTTCAATACAGAATAAACAGATTATTTTAAGGACATCTGCAACACGAGTCCTCATTTATGTGTAGACTCTGTTTGGCGCCGACACCGTCTGTGTTGTTTTGTCTTAACCTTTAAAGTATTTTTCCATAACCGTAACCTTCCCTTAATGACTTATATAATATAATACCTCTGCATTTTGTATTTTTCAGTGAAAATCAGGTATTTTCCTATATTTAATTTGCAGATCATGTAGATTCATTTAATTAATTTATGATTTTCTTTCTGCTTACTACCCTCCTACTACATGTATCATAATGAATTTCTCATCACATTTGCATTATATCTCCTCACATTGTGTTGAATTAAATCCATGGAGCAAATTTCCTACCAGATTTGAAGAAAAAGTGTCATAATATCATCTTTCATAGACTGCATGTATTTTAACCCTTGAAGACCTAGAGCTAGTGTTGTGGCAACTTCCAAATGGATTTTTCTCTACATTTAACCGTTCCTAAATGATTTATCACCATTTATCATTTTATCTTCCGCATTTTTCAGTGAAAATCAAATGTTTTCCTATATTTAATTCACTGATCATGTAGATGTTCATAAAATCACAGATTGAATTGAAAGTTATATCAAAAGAGAAAACTGAAGTAAAAGTGGGTTCTTCAGAAAAATAACTGAACTTAAAATCAAGTGTCTCCATCCACTGTCATTGATCCAACTCCATGGGTTTTACTGGTGAATCAGTGTTGTAGAAGATGATTGTGTTTCCATGGTAACTACAGTGCCTCTGAACGTCCAGACGGGTCATATCTGATGACCATGAAAATATGACAAACGG
>JAPQRQ010000006.1:537693-550311 GCA_037367365.1 Apogon talboti
AGATAGATAGATAGATAGATAGATAGATAGATAGATAGATAGATAGATAGATAGATAGATAGATAGATAGATAGCACTCTATTAAAACACAATTAGAACTGCAATTTGCACAATATCTTTTGGACAATAAATTATCAACATGATGATTAAAGTAAATATACATGAATAGAGACAACAGATGAATTATGAATGAATTTTACTGTTTCACTGTTCATTCAGTGAGTTAACTGTTAGTGTGTGTGTGTGTGTGTGTGTGTGTGTAGCCGGTGCCGTACTCCAACATGATCCCTGGGGGGATGTTCCCTAAGAGGACCATCATCATCCGGGGTATGGTGCCCTATGGAGGAGACAGGTGTGTATCTGATAACACACACACACTGGAGGATGGAGCTAAACCAGATGGACACATCCACATCTGTGCATGTGTGTGTGTGTGTGTGTGTGTGTGTGTGTGTGTGTGTGTTTTGTCACATCTGAGTTTTGTGTTGCTGTTACAGACTGGCCATCAACTTCATGGTGAGCAGATCCCGGGACATTGCCTTCCACATGAACCCCCGCCCCAGAGAGGGCATCGTAGTGAGAAACAGTATGATCGGAGGCAGCTGGGGTCAAGAGGAACGAGAGCTGGGCCTCAACCCCTTCATGGAGGGACAGTACTTCGACGTGAGTCCCATCGGTGTTCATTCCATGGTCTAACGCATGGGGGGCAAACATATGGTCCGTGGGCCAAAACCGGCCCGCCAAAGTGTCCAATCTGTGAAGTACAAAAATTACACTGAAAATGTTACCAATAAAAGGGAGTCAAAGTCCGAAGTTTAAACAATATTATTCCAGTTACTAAATGTTCTGTCTTCGTAGATCCACTGTGATCTGTGATCTGTAATGTACTCGTGTAAATGATAAACTGAGGCAGAATATTGTTAAAATTGCAAAGTTTCAGGTTGTTCAGGTTTTTCACATTTTTTTGTGAAAGGATAGTTTATAAATGTAAACATGTACATAATTTATTTTTACTTTTTGGAGTTTTCATTATTTCTAGGTTTTTCTGTTTTTATTTTACTGGTCTGGTTTGTGGAGATAATGTCCAGACGAAACTAGTGACTTTGGAATGTAACAGAAAAACATTGCATTTAATTGAACTCATAGCGCCACCTGCTGTAGTGGAGGTGAACTGAGTACAGACTAGGACTGGAATCCCATCTCTGTGGATACAGAGTGTTTTAGTAGATTCACTAGTTTTGGAGGCATGATGTGTTATGAAATATGCTCAGTATTTATTTGACACATTGTTTGCAGCTATGGTTATTTACATGATAACAGGTTAGATGATGCAGATGTGATGCTGTTCAAGAGGCTGGTTGGACGTCTTAAGAAGACAAAACAAAACATCATAAATTAAAATTAGAATATATTATAATAATAATAACTGAAAACTGCATTTTAACTCAAATGTTATTTCTCTGGCATCTTTTTGTCCTTTTGTTTTGCATTTTCACAGGTTTTTTATAGGTCGTAAAAAGAGGAAGTGAATTACTCTGGAAACTTAGAAGCACAAACAGTGGCCAAAAAAGTAGACATTTTTTATTTGTTAAAAAACCACAAAACAAAAAAACGTACAAAAATGCATTTCTCCAGCATTCTTGTTTGCTAACTTTTGTGTGTAACTGAACTCCAAACCTGTCCATCCTGATCCTCTGTGCCTCCGTTGCAGATGTCGATCCGCTGTGGGAACCAGAGGTTTAAGGTGTTCGTCAACGGGCAGCACCTGTTCGACTTCTTCCATCGTCTGCAGTCGTTCAATGAAGTCGACATGTTGGAGATCGACGGTGACGTGCAGATCTCATACATCCACTTCTGAAAACACACACCATCAGTCACACCAGTTACCTCATCTTCATCATCTTCATCTTCATCATCTGTAGGAGTCATTACTCATAAAGTGAATTAATAAATATATCACAAAAACTAAGACATTCTTTCATTCTTTTATTTTTATTTAGTCTGTCAATATAGTTTCAGTTTAATTTTACAACAATTAACAACTCTATAAATAGTGGTATATATTAATTTATTTGTTTATTGAGGAAATTGACTAGTTTTTATTTCGTTATAGTGTTAGTCTGAGTTTTTTAAAATATTATAAGAAAAGATTTGATTTAAAGCAGCTGAAAGAAATAGGACAAAAAAACTTCCCATATTCAGTGATTGTTAATTTTATGTATTCTCGTTTATCATAAAGTAACTACGGTGCAAATTAATGAGGAAATGAAGATCATTTAATTCTATTTTTTATGAGTTCATGTTGAATAGTTCATTGAAGGTTTAGTAAATTTATATTCTTTCATCTTTTGATCTTTTTTTGAAGAATGTGATTTCTTTTACTCTTATTTCCATTTTTTAAAAAAAAATCCTATTTTTAATTTTAGTCTTAGTTCTAGTTTTAGTTTTTGTTGACTTTACTATAAATAAACCAAGTCAAAACTCAGGAAGAAAAGGTTCATAAAGGAACACATTTATTTCTTATACAAAATACTGAAGGTACTGTATAAAAATCTGTTTACAAATCATGACAGAGGCAGTATAAATGTCATCATAGTACAGTCGTCTCCCACTTCAACACACCAGGAGAACCACAAATCACACGACTTATGAGGAATACTGGCTCTGAAGGCACTCGTAGGCAGAGTCTGACACGTTTACAGCTGAAGTGGTCAAATCATCGAGGAAACGTTAGAGTTGATTCAGAAACCTGATGGAAAAGATCAGTTCATCTGTTATGACCCATCTACAGTAACACCGATATTTAACTATACAGATATTCTCAGGTATCGGCACTGATTTATACACATGGATTTAATGTTTCAGGTGGAGATTCGTCACACAAAAACATAACAGACATGAGTAAAATGGGATGAGACGCCATCAGTTAATATCTATGTTTGCCATGATGCACACGAACCAGAGTTTAGAAAATATACACTTTGGAAAGAGTGTTAAATTACTTTTTTTTTGTGATTTAAAACTTTTTTGTAGATGAGAGGACTGAACGTAGAGAAAAATATCTGTTTTGCGAAATTTCATCATTAGTGTGGACGGGCCATCAGTCTAAAGATGCTTTGGAAAACAAAAAGGGTTGAATTATGGAAGATCATTTATGCCAATAAATAAAAAATACAAAAATAATGACTTAATGTTTCAAAATATTGAAATATCTCAAAATAATGACTTTATTTTACACAAGTATCTTATTAATTTGAGAAAGTTTCTTCGTATTTGTAGATAATGAATCATTATTATGAGAGTTTTTTTTTATTATCTTGTAAAATATATCCCATTATTTTCAACAAGTACCTCATTATTTGGGGAACTGAGATTATTGCTCATTATTCTGAAAAACTTCCTACTAAGATATTATTGTGAGGATGAGTCTTTTGGCAGAAATGTGCTTCCATTCACACCACTGGTTGCTATGGATCAGACTGGTGATACATTCATATAAACCAATGAGACCAGTGCCTCAGTCTCAGCACCACTTCATGTGGTTCACAATCCCAGTATCTCATTCTACAGTACCACATATAATGAACAAACGTACACGTCATACAACACTGCTGTATACGCTTTTACACATAAAAGTACCTTCGATGTAAAAAAATGAGAAACACAGCGCCTTGTTTCGACTCGTTCCGTTCTCCCAAGATTTGTGTTACAATATGGTCACGTCCGTCGTTTCCATAACAAAAATATAAACAAAGCAAATATACAGTATATGTAGGAAATAAGTGCATGCACGATGCAAAGACGCAGCTGGAGACGCCGTCATCTCCACCTCTGCTCCGTTTCCTGCCGCCTCCACGGAAACACTATTTACAGAGCTAAACCTCAAGAAACACAAATATCCTCAGAGACAAAAGTGGCAGGATGATGTCAGAGGGCGGGGTTAGTCGTGTTTCCCAGTCTCTGCTCATTTATGGAAAAATACTTTCCCGTAATGCTTGAAAAGGCGGCGGCGTTAAGGTCAGACGCTACATGTGAACAGGTTTCAGCGACACAAACAGAAACAGAAGCATAAAGATATACAATATAAACAAACATGTTTTGATATAAAAACATTAGTGCAAAGTCGTAGAAAATACAAAAATCAGAATTAAAAAAAAAATAAAAAATAGGTGTAATAACACTGTGCTTCAGCCAAAAGGAGGAGGAGCTGCTCTGGGTAACCGACCTCTGACCTTTGACCTCTGTCTGTTGGTGGATTATTTGTACCTCTGATTGGCCGGCGCCTCTGTCCCCCTGAGTTAAACATGAAAAACACTAGTGGTCAGGTGTCAAACATATGGCCCGTGGGCCAAAAGCAGGCCGCCACAGGTTCCAAACTGGCCCGTGGGGTGAAAATGTGAAATACAAAAATCACACTGATGACATTAACAATCAATGAAGTTAAAGTCATTTCAGATCAGGTTCCACATCCAGACCAATATGATCTAAAGTTGACCAGACCAGTTAGATACTATTATTATAGTGTAAAAAAGGAAAACTACATTTAAATATTTACATTTAAAAACTATCCTTTCATACAAAATATGAATAACCTGAACAAATATGAACAACCTGAGATGTCCGAGGAGAAATACGTGTAATTGTACCAATATTCTGCCTGGTACTAATGTTCTGTGTAGTTGTAGATCCACAAGTTGTAAAGCACATGTGTACATGACAAACGAAGGCATAATATTGTTAAAATTGACCTTATTTTTCTTAATACATTTCAGGTTGTTTGTGTCATTCACATTATAGCTGTAAACACTCTCCTAATGTCATTTGACTTCCTTCACTGTTAGTATTTGACTGGTCCGGCCCGTTCCAGATCACACTGGGCTGAATGTGGCCCCTGAACCAAAATGAGTCTGACCCCCCTGCACTAGTGGATTCAAGACTGGCAGTCAGTGAGTGGAAACGGCTCACGGTGCTTAATGCGGTAAAACTCCAGCAGCAGAAGGGGAGGAGCTACATCAGACTGTTGATCCTTCTATTCCTGAACCGGGTCAGAGTTAGAGTCAGGTTTATGTCGGAGCCATGTTAAACACAGAAACTACAACAGGTTTCCTTTCAAATGCACTTTGGCCTCACGGCTCGTCTGTTCAAACCCGACTATAACTATAAGTATGACAGTATTATCCTCACACATATACGTTTCAGTCGCAAACCTTCAGTTTTTCAGTGGAAACCGCTCACAGTGATCACACTGAAGTCTAATTCATCAGTGCTATAGACTCTGGATTAAATATTCTCATATTCACACAGGACCAGATCTACCTGTGGGCTCTAATCCTGTATGAATCTACCACGTCAAATCCATATCTGTGATTTTTAGAGACATTTTAGTTTCATCCATGCATTTTTTCAACCCGTTTCCTGATCGAGGACTATTGAGGCTTTAAGTTTTAACCCATAAAGACCCAAACATCCACTGATCTATAATGTCTAATACCTGCTGATCCACTAGCCCTATCAATACATGTAAATAAATTGGTGTAAAATACGGTTTGTCATGTTGTTGTTTTTCATATAATAACCCTTAACTTTAATCTGAACTTTTATGAACATCTACATGAACAGTAAATGAAGTATAGGAAAATGAATGATGTTGACTTAAAAAAAAATACAGAGGATATTATTATAATAAATGGTAATAAATCACTTCACAAAAGTTAAATACAAAGGAAAAAAATATTTTGGATCTGCCACAAAAGTAGCACTGGGTCTTTATGCGTTAATGATATTATCTGTAATAGCTGATTTAACTTTAGAACAGGGAGTAAAGCCTGAACATCTGAGTAAATAAACAGACTTCATTTATTCCGTGTGAATGTGCGACATGAATCCAGGCGCGGAGGGTTAATTTAGAAATCGCAGGTTGTACAAGTCCTGTCTGACTAACGCTTCAGTCAGAATTTGTTCAAGAAAACAGTTTCTGTCTTCCTCCATCTGGTGTTAAAGCTGTAAATGAATGCTCGCCGGCTCCGCCTCCTAACATGTGAAAAAGCCTCTTGTTAAAACCTGAGTCTGTTCTGGTCCTTGTGGTTTAGGGCTAAATAACTTTGGTCCAGAAATAACATTTAACGCTGCACATCACCCTACATACACTGCAAAGCCAAAAACTGACTCAAATGAGCATAAAAACTGGATTTAAAAAAAATTAAATTAGCTGTTTCCCTTTACCTTTTCTAATGCGATACTTCAAAACACACATAAATACATAACAGACGTCTACCGTGATCACTGTGAACAGTTTCCACTGATTTTCACTGGTTAATTCTTCAGGGGGAGTAGAGACGTCCATCACACTATAAAAAATAAAATGTTAAAAAAAAAACAAAAAAAAGGCAGATTTTCAGGTTTTAAGAGTCGACATCATGAGTCTAAAATCTTCATAAACTTGTATTAACCATGAAGCAGCGCCCCTTCTGTTTCCACTGAAGCTGGACTGGGTTTCCAGAAGGTGGGAGGGACTGGCTGCAGAGTTGAAGCTCCTGAGTTTGTGTTGGCGGTCCGGCAGTGACTGAGCTGGTTTCACAGAGACGTTTGTAGCTTAATGAGGTGGAGGGGGTCTCCGTCTGCGTGCAGGTAGTTGGACAGAGGTGTTGTGCTATTGCCGTGGCGACCAGGGGATGATTGTGCTGCAGTGTGTGTGCTCTGAACTCTGTCTGTGGTCGGCACAGTGTTTGCTCCTCCTGTCGCTACACATTCATTGAACAACCATTTGGGAATGTGCTCGTTTTAGAAAAGAGAGCGGGGTCGACGCTGTGAATAGTCCTGATTAATTTTCTTGGAATGCCTTCGGCTGTGTGTGTATTTGTGCAAAACGTGTGTAGGGGCACATCAGGTGTTTGGAGTCAGCAGAAAGAGGCTGGATCTCAGACTGAGTGAAACAATGGCACACTTTGGCATTGACCAGTTTTAAAGGAGGGGCGGGGCATCACTGCCAGGGCATCTTCCTGTTCCCGTCCCGCTCCTCCAGCAGCTCCACGGTGGGCGTGGGCGCCGGGGTGGGGTTGGGAGTGGAGTGGCAGGACGGCTGTAGAGGCAGCGTGGCCGTGGACGACGACACCGGCATGTCCAGGCTCTCCAGGGAGTCGGACAGGGCCCTGTTGGTCTCGTGTTGGGGGCAGAGGACGTAGCGGTTGGGGTGGTGGACCTCCACGGTGGTCACAGAGTCCAGGCCCTTCAGGCACAGAGGGGAGGGGGAGATGGGGTCGCGGCCTCCCACGGCGCCCAGCTCCATCGACGACTCGTCCATGTTCACGTACAGGATCTCGTCCGGGTCCTGGGGGTCCGGCAGGTCTTCCAGGGCCTTTTCAAGCTCACAGCGCAGAGACTCGAACGACGGGCGGTCTTTGGGGCTCAGGAGCCAGCAGGAGAACATCAGGGCGTAGCTGCAAAGACACAACACATTCAGGGTTTCAACACACAGACACAAACACTTTTACATGACTTTTCAAAGACTTGTTTCAAAATCCTTCAAATATGCTCAAAAACTGTTCCAGGTTATTAAAAATGTCCATCCGAAGGTGTCTCATGGTGTTTTAACCATTTCTTCCAATGGTCACCGCTGCCCCCCAGTGGTCAACCGGTGAGGCTTGAAAATTTGGAATTTTGAAAAATCCTTCAAATACGCTTCAAAAGTGTTCCAAGTTACTATGAATGTGCATCCAGACATGTTTTATGAGGTTTTACATATGTATTTCAACAGTCATCAGCGCCCCCCGGTGGTCAAGTGGTAAGACTATAGTATGTGCTTGAAAAATGGGTGTTTTGGAAAATTAAGACATTTGCTTAGAAATTGCCCCATGTTATAAAAAACAGGCATCCAGTTGTAATCTGCAACAGTTTTTGAGCATATTTGAAGAATTTTCCGAAACACCCATTTTTCAAGCACATACTATAGCCTTACCACTTGACCACCGATGACTGTTGAAATACATAGTTAAAACATTACAAAACATTGGTATGTCCTCGAAAAATTGAGTGTTTTGGAAAGTTCTCCAAATATGCTCAAAAACACTTCCTGATTATTAATAATTGATCTGAATGAATCTGAAACTGTCTCGAGGTGTTTTAACCATTTATTCCAACAGTTATCTCCGTGCCCAGCGGTCAAGTGGTAAGGCTATAGTATGAGCTTCAAAATTTGGATTTTCAACAAATCCTTCAAATATGCGTAAAAAGTGTTCCAAGTTACTATGAATGGGCATCTAGACATGTTTTAAGATGTTTTAAACATTCATTTCAACAGTCATCAGCGCCCCCCAGTGGTCAAGTGGTAAGACTACAGTATGAGCTTCAAAATTTGGAATTTCTGAAAATTCCGACATTTGCTTCAAAATTGCCCCATGTTTCAAAAACCTGCCATCCAGTTGTGTCCCATGGTGTTTTAACCAGTTATTCCAATGATCATCAGCACCACTGACCTTATACCAGTGTCAGGTTATATATGTGATTCCTTAGTGGTGTTACTGTGTTTAACCTCATTTATTTTGAGCATTTGTTGTTTTGTGCCTTATTTGTTCTTAATTAAAACATTGAATCTTCATTTTTATCCCTTTGTCCTTGTGCCTTTTTTGCTTGGTCCCTCACTACACACTTTTTTTCCGTAACATCATTTCTAGAAATATTAACAAATATAGTAGCAGAGGCAGAATGAATCATAGATGAACATTAACAGTGTGGACCGATTTTCCACATTATTCCTACATCAACCACACAACCCAGCCAAAAAAACCACCTGGATTTAACTGAGCCAATAGTTCAGATCCTTCCACTGGATAATTACTGCAGTGGTTAATATGTTTTAGTTTGTTGAGAATAAAGACTGTTTCAATGGAAAAGGGTCACGTGGTCTGATGAGTCCAGGTTGACCCTGTTCCAGAGGCGGCTGACGGGATTACCCATCATGCCTAGTACCTACTGTATGAGCCTGTGGGGTCGGTGTTATGGTTTAGTTGGTCAGATTTAGATTCACAATGTTAGGTGTCCATAAAATGATGGAAATAAATAGGGCTGCAACAACGAATCAATTAAATCGATTCTTAAAAGAGTTGGCAACGAATTCGGCAATCGATTGGTTGGGTCTTGAACAGGTCATGGCCGCACACAGTGGAACAGAGAACACAGAGCAGCATGGCTCTGGTGGCCCCGTTTGTCCGGACCGTAGTACACCGTTTATGTAACAAAACTTGAATATGGAGAAAATCAATGGCCATGATTCCACGGCGCTCTGCGTTTCGGGCAAATGGGACCGCCGTGGCCGTGGGGAACACGGTCCAAACCCAGCCTGTGATGGCCTGTGTGTGGTGATCACTTTAGCCCGCGAGCTAGTTGGACACTATCGTCATAATTCTACCGTTTTCATCCATCTCCGTTTATCAGACCACCAGACTAACGTTACCTATCGTTGTCTGAACTAATACATACAGACAATGCTGGTTTGATAGTTAATAACTATAAATAATAAGCTGGTTGAAGACTGTAGTTTGCTCGTCTCCAGCCATAACAAGGCTAGGTAGGCTAATGTTCGCTAACTATATCCGAAACTATTGCGGGGATGTAAACATTAGTGACTTATCTGCTTTGAGAATTGAGTCTTTTTTATTTATCCAACGAATCGATTAGGTATTAAAATAATCTACAGATTAATCGGTTATTAAAATTATCGTTAGTTGCAGCCCTAGAAATAAATGTTGTGACGTTGGATAAGGTTAATAAAACAACGCCTTCATGAATATGTGCCGTATTAAAAGCTAAAGGAAGTCCAACAAATTATTACAGTGTTTTTTTTTTTTGGGCCAGGCTGTGTATCAGTCTGTTTGTGCTAATAATAAAAAACCCTAAGTGATGTTAAAATCCATTGTTTTTGGTCGAATCACAAGAAAAATCCATAACAGCCCCTATATCCTGAAGACTACACCATAGATTAAATACTGTACGAATGAAAAATGAAAAAATGCAGTGTTTTCTGTAAATGTGAAAACTAGACTCCAACTGTTGTCATCTGTGGCCGTGGTGCATTATGGGAGCAGTTTTCTCAGCTGTTTCATCAGTGTGTTGTCTCTGGTGGTTTGTACAGTGATGGGGTGCGTACTCACATGCTGTCCAGACAGTCCGGAGGCTGTTTCAGACGGTTTCCTTGTCTCAAATAATCGTAAATCTCGCTGTTTTCCACCCCGGGGTACGGCGTCTGGCCCCGCGTGGCGATCTCCCACATGGTGACTCCGAATGACCACTGAGACACAGACAGACCAGGGTTAACGTCGCACATCACAAATCAGACCCGGACAGTTGAAGCTTTTACTGACTGAAATATTTACACAAAGACACAAGCAGCAAAAGACATAAGTTTATGAAGAAATCAGATGGAGGAGGGAATGTTTTTAATGTTTGATTATTAAAACACAGGCGGCTGATGGAGGCTGTGACTTAAAGCTGTTAAAGAACATGAACCTCTATTTATACTCTTTTTTTTAAAACAATAAAAACAGACAAAAACATATGAAGCAACATGAACACACACCGGGGAGATCTAAAAACACACAATCTAAGAAATACAAATAAGCACAGAAACTACTGCAGCTGCATTATTTGACTGTAAATGGAGTCACTGCCTCCAAAAACATGGATGAAATACAATATTTAGCAAAAATATTCAGAACAGTTACTGCACCAATACAGCAGAGCAGACGATCCAGGTTTATCTGTGCAAAACATTTATTAATATATTGAAGTTTATTATCTGATCTGTGTTTTCATCTCAGTCTAATTATACAGAAACAAAGTTCTGACACTGGATCTACTTTAAACATTTCAATCATAAAACGAATGGGCAGAACATTAGCAGATGACTGTCATTCTGAAAACACAGCTTGATTTGAAGAATAAGCATTGACAATGACGTTCGTTTCAACGGTACTGAGTATTTTTCTTCCGAACTGTTGTAAAAGTCCATATTTGATCACCATTAACTGAATCATTTGACCCCTTGGACAGAAGACGAACTTCACTCTGAGGTTGTATTCAAGGTTAATCCTGAAGGACTTCTACAGTATTTATCAGACGTATGTTCTCCTAAAAACACAGATTCTGGACTCACCACGTCACTCTTGGTGGTGTACACCCTGTCGGCCAAGCTCTCGATGGCGATCCATTTGACGGGCATCTTGGAGATGCGGCCCTGTCTGTAGTAATCTCCGTTGTAGATCTTTTTGGAGAGACCGAAGTCGGCCACACACACGTTCATATTCTCATTCAGCCTGAGGAGACGGCACAAGAAGGACGTTTTATTTTATGATGCAACATACTTGAGTAAGAACTACATTTTTATAGTTAGTCTTGTCGTATATGACTCATACTGCCACCTGCTGTTGGGAGGGGGGATTACTGAGGAAAGACTGGGCCGGAAGTCACATCAACTATCAGGGATATCTGATCGGTTTTTTTTAAAGACCTAAACAGCTGCCAGGGACCAAAATCATCTCCTGATCTGAAAGGTTTAATAGCATCAAATTTAATGCTTTTTAATGCAATTTAAGGCCTTAATTTTCGCAAAATCTATTTAATGACTTTTAATGCTTTTCAATGACCTGCGGAAACCCTGATATAAATACATCTGGAGCACATTTTTTTGCTTATATTTTTTACTTAAGTCTGTGGATTGTGACAAAAACCCATTTATTCAGTGTCTTGGTTTACTTTCGGACCTTTTTTAAGACCTTCCTCAATCACAGCAACAAGAAGCTAAAAAGGAAAGCGAGAACACACACACACACACACACACACACACACACACACACACACACACACACACACACACACACACACACACACACAGGAACTGAGACAATCGAAAAACAGAAGCAGAAAATAGTGCTTACATGCAGTTGCGAGCAGCGAGGTCTCTGTGGATGAAGTTCTTGCTGCTGAGGTATTCCATCCCACGGGCAATGTCGGTCATAAACTTTACCAGCATTTGAGAGGGAAGGTACTGCAGGACAAACACACAGGGGAAAAGGGTTTGACGTGTGGACAGCAGAGGGCGCTGGAGGCTTGGTGTTTGCAGAGGCCTGATGCGTCTGAACTGAATGCCCTCTGCTTTTAACAGCCTGCTCCTGTGGGAAGAACAGGCTTCAACACCACTGTGAGTCTTGAACGTTTGCCGAACTCATGGATGTTTCAACATTTTGTGAGCATCTTGTTTTGATTAGGCTTGTGTTTCTCAGGCCGCCTCTTCAGGGACTTAGTGCGTATGGCGGTTCCTAAGTCCAAAACACGACTTCATCCATTACTACGTAAAACTACAGATGACAGAGGCCCCAGTATCTTCTGTTTTCTCACTCAGAGCCTGAATGGCATGGGTGGGGTCTCCAAGTTACAAATACTTTACATCTGCGTTCACCTTTGGATCCCATTTTGCTGACATTCACTGGGAGCTGTGACCTCATCAGGCGGTTAACCCATAAAGACCCAAACATCTACTGGTGACCAAAACCATCTACTAATATAAACTGTTTAATACCTGTTGATCCACTAATCCTATCAATACATGTCAATAATTGGTGTAAAATA
>JAPQRQ010000006.1:556091-568838 GCA_037367365.1 Apogon talboti
ACAGTTTTCATCTTGCTTTCTTTTACTATCCCTGTTTCCTGTCCTATTTGTTTCTATTCCATGTGCATAAATAACCTCCTCTCCATTCTATCTGTGACCTCTGTGGTTGTAGTAGCATCTCTACATGATCCCTCCAGTTACATAACGTCATTCTACCTTAATAAGCAAGCCCGGTCAAATACAATGAGTAATGTTTAATCCCTTTTGGATATGTGACCTTATTACCTTGGAGGTTGTATCTTAGATGGGGGGCACACATCCAAGGCCTGGGCAGATGAAATTCATGCAAACTAAGAGAAGCTTATTGGATTTATGTTCTCAAAGCCACAGAACACTCGGGCCTGAATGAAGATTTATCATGTTATTTATGAGTTCCAAATTATTTCTTTAAATTTAGAACTCTAATATTATTATATTTTTTCCTCATTTATTTTTACGGTGGCCGACTAGGGCCAAACAAACTGCAACGGCCAAATGCGTCTCAGTTGGAGAAAACAGCTGCAAGTACAGAAACAATGCAAACTCTAACATAAGTCTAAATGACGTACAGAAAAAGAGGAACGCGCTAAAAAACCAAAAAAAAACCAAAAAAAACAAATGCATAATCATCAAATACACTGCAAATATAGAAACGCCGCATAACCAGTCACTACAACGGAAGTGCTCCAAACCTGCAGCTAGTCAGCGTTGTACAGTGATATATATATATTTATAGACAGCAGACTGGTGTAAAATATAATCAAATAAAAGTCACATTACCGTGCTACGCCGTAACTTCATTTTGTTCCCGCTGTAGTTCGAAACACTGTCAGTCAGCTGTTCGCTCTCTCTCTCTCTCTCCAGCTTATGTGTCCCTCCATTGAGCTCTTCCGCTGACAGCGCCCCCTGCAGGTTCGGAGCACTTCCGTTGTAGTGACTGGTTATGCAGCGTTTTTGGTTTGCAGATGTTTTCTTGGTTTGCACCGTTCTGTGCTTTGCATCGTTTCTCTGTTTGCAGCGCATTTGATGATTATACATTTGTCTTTTATTTCTTGCAGCGTATTTTTTCATTTGCACAACATGCCAATTTTTTGTATGGATGGAGTTATGAAAATACATCTCATACTGCTTTTTGTATGTTTCAGTTTGCACCAGTGTCTGCTTTTTACTAATGATAACACCAGCCTGCCCAGGGACTACAGGTGGAAATTAGCACCAGTGCTGCAACCTGGTACAATACATCTTTCCTGTTTATGGTTAATGTATATTATGCATTGTCCCTGTCTAAATAAATAAATAAATAAAAATAAAATAAAAATTAATCTACAGGCCCTCATGAAATAAAGGCTTTTGTAAAAAATTTTCTAACCAAGTGAGTGCCTGGACTTTTGTCTTTCTCAGATGAAGTTCATGGTTGGAGCCACTACTCCAACAGGCCTCCAGCTGTGCAGGGTTAGTAATCCCTCTGTTTACATCAGCCTGAACAGGAGGTGATCCCAACCAGAGGCCACACAGATACACAGAGGGACAGGTTTGATGACAGTTTAATGATCAGCTTTTATGAATTGTCCATATGCTGCATCCCAGGCTCCAAACACAGGCAAATCTGTGCATGTGGAGCAGAATGGAGAAAGTCCAACTTGGCATCTGGTGATAACTGCGATGAAAACCACAGCTTATTTCTGCTGGGCTTTATCCATCACCGTTATGATTATTTGGGCCTCTTACTTACGCTCATATGATGTTTATGTCCGCATAAGCAGGGGGACGGCTCCAATTCCACTCACAACAGCATGGGTTTAGAGGAGGGGAGGCCTAAATAGCAGGGATTATTCCCTCACTTTCTCTCTCTCTCGATCTCCCTTAGCCTATTTTTCTGCATCAAATGTTCTGCTTTCAGTTCAGTTCCTGTTGCTCCGAGGACTGCAGGCATGAGCACAGCAGGCGTCCATCGAGGCTTCCTTAGGAAATATGGTAGGACGGCTTCCAGTCTGTCTGTTTGTGGGGTGTTTTTCCTATTTTAGGACAGTTCAAGGTGCATGCACTGCATCATATACGTTCCATGTAGAATCCAATTTACCTGTGTTTTAGTCGACCTCGGGCATGTTTGCAGTGTTTTACAGTGTGTCGCAGTGAATCAAGTGTCACGTAGAGGGTTTTTATTTTAATATAAATTATATTAAGTATTTAGAAAGGCACAAATACATATTCATACAAATGTTTCTAAAAAAAAGGAAAAGTGGGTGCCGTGGATCATGACTTAACATTATAACATTACTTGGTTTTTGTTTTCCTTTCAGATCTGCAACATGAGCACATGCAATTCCTTTATTACTGCATTTATATTTCCAGGTATCTGTACTTTACATTAATATATTTTTCAGACAACTTTTTCACTTTTACTCCCTACGTTTTACTTTCAGCTTATTACTTTTTTTAATAAAATACATTCCTGATAAAAATTATTTCTACGTAAATGGCTGGAATAATAATAATACATAAGGAAGTCAATGCCTTGATGGATTCATCAGTAAATATATTTAACAACAATCCTCAGATAAAACAGATAGTGAATGGAGACTGGACTGTGGAGTAAAGGCATCATAATACTTAGAGTTCACTGAAAACTGATTTACACACTGGAGTGAAGTTAATGTTTATTATTTTAAGTCTGAGTTTTAACAGTTAAACAGTTAAATAGTCTTCATATTATAGTGATATGAGTTCAGCCACTAGAAATGCCCCAATTTATACTTTTATACACTTCAGAGTCTGGTCTTTTTCACTTTTACTGCAGTAAAGAGTCTTTTTACACAAGTGTCTCTGTGCTTTTACTTGAATAGATAATATGTGAACTGAATACATGAAGGGAGTTTCCATAGATTAGCCTACATTAGTTCTAGCATTGTAGTTACTAGCTAGTTTATTATTAAGCCTATTTATGTATGTCCTAATATCATTTATTTATAATTATTATATTATCTATAGTTAGTTATTGAAGAACCACTTGTAGCTCTTCAATACATTAAAATGATTAAGTCTCATACATTGATTATCAGTTATGCAGATGATACACAGTTGTATGTATTTCAGACAACAGCAGTTTAATACACTCTCTATGTTAGTGTTTGAGCAAATATAGATTTGGATGGGCCAAAATTTTCTATGATTAAATACCGACAAAACTAAGATTATTAAGAGAAGTAAGTTAGTCAGTAAACATCTTGAGTCTCAAGACTCAACCTTGGTGTGTGTAAGAAGCAAATGCAGATAATTTGTCTGAACAAAACTATAGATGAAAATACTGGGGTGACTGCGCACTTTAAAACTTTAATATATAAGATCATTTGTGCTTTTGTGGAATTTGTGTTGGACTTTGACTTTAGCTAATTCCATTCCACAGTAGCTAATGTTGCAGACTGTTACTGCTGTAGAGGAGCAGAACAGAGGCACTGAAGAAGTGGAGAGGAACTGGAAGGATTCTCATGTCTTTTACACAGACAGGTTGTTACTGTGGATGTAGACAATAAAGACTGTTGTTATCTTAGAGATGGAGGTAGCTAATGTTAACAAAACCGATGCTAATATAATCTTTATTTAAGTGCATGTGCATGGGTTAACCTTCAGTGTCAAACTTTTAAAGCAAATGTTTGGTCTTTGGTTGACAGTTTTCTTGACACAGCACTTTTTTTGGTGATAACCTGGTCTCTGATGGAATAATTCTTCAATAGAGAGGTGAATACATGTCACCTCTGCTTATTGAGAGACAAATATTTTCTCCCAGCACCACCCAAGTCCAGTGTGATTCGTTTATAGAATCCAAACCACCCAAACAACACAGATCCATGTTCTCTCCTCTTGAATGGTAGTGGATGGTTCAGGTCTGAAGACAGTGACTACAGAGGAAACCTCAGACTCCCCTCCTGGATGACTGATGACGGCGTGATACAATCATTCCCATATGTTTTAACAGAATGACGAGATGTTCACTGTCGAAGCCAAGACGCAAGTAGGATTCAGCCAAGGTTTCGTGTCTCTGTGCTCATGTTGCATCTGTTTTATATCTGCTGTAATTTCATGTGATAGTGGTGAATTATCCTGGGACTGGGAAGAGACTGATAATGTCAACAGTCCAAATGTAATTCTTCCCCTTTCCTTTCTCTCTGAATTGTGCTACATTAATGTATCATGATAAAATTCCTCAATTATAATGTCAGATGTACAGTCCAACCTATGAAACTAAAGTGGATGTTCAATAGGAGGCACAGACTGTCCATCTAAACCCTCTATCTCCCTCCCTTTTGGAAAATCCTCCTGCTCACGTTTAATCCCCTGTCTGGAGAAATAGAGCAGACCTCCCCTGTCCATCAACATGTGCTCTACATCTATTATCATTATTACAGAATGAGTGGCTGTCTGGGACACAGTCCAATATGAAGTTATTATAAAACGTAACCTCAAAAAGTGACACAAAACCAGGAGGAGGAAAGGTTACAACAAGAACTGTGTCATGTCAGATTTTGGTTCTTTTTCCCTATCTTTCTCCCCCCCTTAGTTACTGTTGCTATGTCTGTCAAGCTATGGCAGTTAGCATGTCACTCTACGGTACTTTCAATGTTATCAAAGAGATATACTAAAGCAAACAATCTGAAATCATGTGATAACAGTCATTAAATAGCTGAGAAAGGTTCACAGAAAGGACAAGAGGAAATATCTCCACAATATCGTATGAAGTTGTTCAACAGTAACTCTAAAGCATATGACCAGTATGTAAAGTATATATTTTGTATTTTCTTTCTTTGAGGTTTTTCACCTAAAGATGTACAATCTGTTAATGTTGCTAAAGCTAAAAACCTAAAGCTGTACAAACCACCTGCCTACAATCACCTGCTATTTAAATACAAAAGCAAAAGGAAATTTAAGGACTGGTTCTTTGAATGAAGCCCAGTAGACACATCCAGTAAAGAGAAGTTCTTTTCAAGTCAAGAACAAGAATTGGAATTGGAAATGGACTGATCGATTAATGCTTTTCATTACAGTGGTTTTATGTATTATTGCTATTCTAAAGTTTCACCAGCAGGGGGCAGTCTGGTACCAGAGCATAGTGAGGACTACCAAAAGCACCAAGGAATGAACACTACAACTGAATTTATTTACACCGGCCAGTTGGTGTAAATAAATTCAGTTCATATCTCTACAATCCAATACATTGGCATCTTTGGCAGAACTTCACGGCTCTTCATTCTAAGCAATTTTTTAGTCATTTGTTAATAATTTCAAGTATAAAATACTACATATAGATAGCCCCTTGAACTACTTACATCTTGTGTGAGAGCGTCACTTTTCTAGCAGACAAAAATGACTGAATTGCACCAGATGATTTTCTTTATCAGGTCAAAAGGGCTTAAAGCTCCACTATGCAGACATACACTGGTGGAGAGAAGTGTTGGACACCCCATGCATTTGTGATATATTACATTAAGAATCACTCTGAAGTCATTGAACTCCATTCTCCAAACCTACATGCTCCTTTCTGCACGTGCTCTGTTCCATCATGGTCAAAACTGGATGTTTCAACAACATAATGAAACACATCCAGGACATGACATGTAGAAACTGTCAAGAATTACGTTTTGTCATATTTTCTTGTTAACAATAAACAAACAAAAAATACATTTGTTTGTGTCTGATGCAGCCACACCTTTTGAAACACACAAAACAATGTCCATGATAGTATTTGAGATTGTGTAAAATTTGAAGGGTGTCCTAAACATTTCTTCTACTACTGCTTATGCACTGCAGTGACTAGTAAAGTCCTAAGATCTGGTACCATTTCTGTCTATCTGTTCCTGTTCTTTTGGTGCAGGGGGGTTCATGTTCAAGCAGTGGAAGGAGAAGTACCTGGTGTTGACCATGGAGGGAAGCCTGCTGGTGTGTCGGGATGCAGAGTCTCCCCCGGACCAGGTGATCACCCTGCAGACCAACTGTGAGTCCATAGTGGAGGGCCGGGAGATCCTGGACCTGCCCAGGCTGCCTGCAGGGGGCAGGAGGGACTGCTGCTTCGCCCTCATCCTGCCCCAGAACAAGTTCCTGCTGCTGCTGTCAGACAACCCCGACGACTGCAAGTAGGCCTCACACAACCACAAAACTGCACACAACTACACACAACTACACACATCACACGTCCTTTGGCCCAGTGGCGATCAGGTGTAAACTCTACACATGGTGACACACTGCGTACGCCTCCTGTGTCCTTTTTATCAGACGTGTTGACTGCAGATGGCTATCGGGTCGGGGACAAACCTCCTCCTGGGTCTAAGAAAAGATAAGATTAGACAGGACTTTACTGATCCTTTGTTCAGAGCCCTCAGGAAATGGAAGTTCCAGTAGCAGCACAACACCAAATATATACATAAAGAAATATGACAAGAAAATAGTATACAATAACTATAAAAACATCAGTGAAAAAACAGGCAATGGCACATTGGAAAGTACTAGTAGAAGCAAAAAAAAGTAGTAACAATAATGATAATAATGAATAACTAATTATGTTATAATGTGATAATATGTGCAATATGTATGCACATCTCTCTCTCTTTCCATATATATATATATATAGTTTTATAATCACAGGATAAAAGTTATACTAAAGTGATGACAGTAATTGTAGTCGTAATGACAATATATAAGTAATAAGAAATAGTATGAATAATAATAGTAATAAAAATATGCAATAAGAAAAATAAACTGACAGCGACAAGAAACACACATTGCACACAGGATGTACTAAACAACATTGCATGACTTGGACTGTAATCTGATGGAAGTGTCCTGACTCTATTGTCTTTTCACAGTTTGTGGCTGAAGTTGATCAGGAAAGTGAGAGAGGTGAGTGTGAAGATTCAAGGACGAGACGGTCCTGATGTTGTGCAAAGTTGAAAAAAAAAGGTTGAAAAACCTTTAAAATGAGGGAAAATGAAGCTCATTTCATCAGTTTGTCATTTCACAGTTTCGTTATTGAAGTTTTTGTATCATTTTAACATTTTGAAAATGGACTTTTCAATTTTTTTTTCAGTTAAACAACACTGCATATTTTCCCCTGATAGTTTTAGTTTTGGTGAACTATTCTAAAACTCCTGCATTTACTTCTGATTTATTTCTATTACACCAGAAGGTATTGCTAGATTTTAAACAGTATTTTTAACAGTATATTGTTAAACAGGTTGGGTTCACAGGTTTTCTGTTCTGTGGTTCATGTCGTGTTGTGTTTTTTCATTTTCCAGGGTGTCATGTCTCCTATGACTCTCCAGAGGCAGCGGAGCATCACTCCCTGCATCACCGACAGAGACCCCCTGCCCGACTCCTGCAGCGACAAGGACCCGGGTTCACCCAGAATCTGTGACGGGACCCCCCCTCTGTCTCGACTCACTGAACGGGGAGGTTCCTTCAGAGACCGGGGCTACAACCAGGGTCAGTACAGACACAGGGCAGCCTATCAGATCAAACCAAGTTCTCTGGGTTTCAGTACCATTACAGGGTTCAGGTACAGTGTCCAGGTGTATTTGGGTACCACTGGCAACTGAGGTGAAAAAATGAGGTTTTGTTTTTTCTTTGAGCCCAGATAAAATTAAACCCTCTGAAAACCCTGCATTAATAAGTACAGGCTGATGATTAAATATGCTAATTACAATCTAAATATTTCCATCTGCATACATACACACATACACACATACATACATACATACATACACACACACACACACACATACACACATACATACATACATACATACATATACATACATACACACACATACACACATACATACACACAGATACATACATATATATACACACACACACACACACACACTTACATACATACATACACACATACACACACATACATTAGGTCTGGTCATGAAGACATGAATAACTCATTTAGTTAATCGTACGTTGTTGTTGTTGTTCTTCCTGCTCAGGCGGAGGACCACCAAGGCCCTTGCGCAGCATCTCTGTGGCCCCTCCTCATCGCGTCTCAGATTGTCTTCGCCATGGCAACAGCAGTGATGCCCGGGCGGTGCGGGCCGTGTGCCTGCTGATGGGCGGAGCCGCGGCCTCCTCCGCACTGGGCTACCTCAGCTCCTGCTCCCCCTCCTCCCCTCTCGCCACCAGACCCCCGGAGATCGGCCACGGCACCGGGAGCTTCTCGGAGCTGCCCACAGGAGGCTCCTTCCACGCCTGCAGCCAGGACGTGGACTCGCCACACTTCAACAGCTTCGACTTCGAGGGAGACTCCGACTTTGACGCCTTTGACTGTGGAGGATTTGCTTTTTAGTTTTGGCCAGAAGAAAAGACACTGTTGAACAGACCTGTCATTCAGAATTAAATGTTCCTCAATGATACGGGTGTCAAACATATGGCCCGTGGGCCAAAACCGGCCCATCAACAGATCCACTCCGGCCCATGGAGTGAATTTGTAAAATGCAAAAATTACACTGAAGATATTAACAATAATTTTAGTTCAGGTTCTACATTCAGTCCAGTTCAATGTTAAGTGGGTCAAACCAGTTAAACACTATCATAATAACCTATAATTAATGACAACTACAAATTCTTATCTTTGTATTAGTGTGAAAAAACATGAAATTGCATAAAAATGTTTCCATTTACAAACTGTCCTTTCACAAAAAATATGAATAATCTGAACAAATATAAACAACATAAAATGTCTTAAGAAAAGTAAGTGTACTTTTACCAATATTCTGCCTATTACTAAATGTTTTGTGTATTTAGAAATCCACTGTGATCTGTAAGTTTTAACGCACATGTGTAAATGATAAACTGAGATAGAATACTAATAAAATTGCACTTATTTTTCTTAAGAAATCTCAAGTTGTTCATGTCATTCACATTTTTTAAAGGATAGTTTGTAAAAGTAAACATTTTAATAGTGTAATTTTACTTTATTCAATCAAAAACAACAGAAAAGTTTGGAGTTGACATTATTTATATATTATAATTTTACTGGTCTGGCCCTGTTCAGATCATACTGGGAGGATGTGGCCCCTGAACTAAAATGAGTTTGACACCCCTGCTCGATGAGATAAGGGCAGTGTTATTAATAAATCACTGATTGGGTTATCTATACGTCTGATTTATAAATTAATCAAGGTGTTCTTCCTGGCGTTATGCCCATGCTCCTCAGGTAAATCATTCATGACCTTGACTCCCCTGAACACTGTCTGTCTGTGTTGTATCACTATTTCCATGCCACAGGATGGCTGGAGGTTAACTGGGGACACAGTATAATGACTCCTGACGGCCACGCGGGCATTAATGAGGAAATTCAAGCCCATCACTTCTAGAGTTCCTTCTGTGTCTGGTTGTTTTTATACTAGTTGGGTTTTTTTTAAGCACCCATTGTGAATACCCTCTCCTCATCTGTATCTTTTCCACGTCATGTTCCATTTTCTTCCACCATCTGTACATACCACATGAAGCGCAGTCCAAAGGTGAGATCTGAATAAACCCCACCGTCACTGTGAATCGTCCTCCTCTCTGATTCCATCTGCTGTTTGTTGTTTCTGGCGTCAAGTCCGAAAAGCAGACAGAGATGAGGGATGATGATGTAGTTATGTGAGATTTTGACCTGCGGTAAAAACAGTTTTGTTTGTTATTCTTATGGAAATTCTCTTTTTGTGTCTGTGGAAACTGTCAGATAACTGCAACAGAAGAGACACAGATTCGACAAAAACAACTTTTAACCCATAAAGGCCCAGTGCTACTTTTGTGGCAGTTCCAAAATATATATATTTTTTTTGTTAAGTGATTTATCACCATTTATTATAATATTATCCTCTGTATTTTGCATGTTTTTTCCAAAGATCAGGTATTTTCTATAATTAATTTACTGATCATGTAGATGTTCATAAAAGCTCAGATTGAAAGATTAGGGTTATTATGTCAGAAATAGAAAAAAATGTAAGGAAAAGTGCATTTTTCAGTAAAGAATTGGCAAAAACAAGGCATTTTCTGACGCTTTTATTGCAAAAACAACAAAAGGAAATCTAGGCAGACTGTTATAATGGTAGTCCGTATAGAGTTAAAGCTTTAAAAATTAGACAATTATTGAAAAAGTGGATAGAATTGATCCAAGTTAAATGTTTTTTTTCTTTTCTATTAATGTGTTTGAGTTGATTTCAGCCACGTCATGCTTGTTTGGACTTGTTTAAACAGGATGCCATGTGGGGGAAAAGATCACAGCCTTCATGGATAGAATGGTGTATAGGCCTTGAAGAAATGTTGTTCAATATTCCAAGTCAAATAGACTTTCATCCAGTGGAATTAAGGTGAAGGTGCACTAAGGTGTGCAGCCAAGTCACATAGTTCACCTGTGGCTTAATGCTCCTGCCTTCTCCCTGTTAAATATAAACACAAATATTCAGATATAAGATCCTGTCGCCGCCTCTGGTCGATCACAGAGCTTTTAACCTGCAGAGACAAAGCAAAGTGTAAAGTGCGTTATGGATTTTCCTGCTACGGTGGTCCTCGCCGGGCTGATCGTGGCTCTGCTGTGGCTGTTCAGCCTCAGAAACAGTCGAAGGTACCGCCTGCCCCCAGGACCTTTTGCACTTCCTATAGCCGGAAACCTGCCTATGATCGACAAAAATGCACCTTTTAAAAGCATTCTCAAGGTAAGTCATGAAACAACACTTGTGACCTTTGCATCCGTGCATTTCGGAGACGTTTCTTACCATACTAAGCTGTGTTTTTGTAGTTCAGTGAAACCTATGGGCCTGTGATGACGCTGTACCTCGGCTGGCAGCGGACCGTGGTTCTGGTCGGGTACGATGCGGTGAAGGAGGCGTTGGTGGACCAGGCCGACGACTTCACAGGCAGAGGGCCGCTGCCATTCCTGATCAAAGCCACCAAGGGTTATGGTAACGACACACTTTCAATCTGGGTTCAACTGTACTGTCGGAATATGATTATTGATTTAAGGTGGTATTCTATACACGCTTCAGCTGCAACATTCAATCCAGTACATGCTGTTTATCAATCTGCTCTAAGATTTATTACTGGTGATAAGTACAGTACTCACCATTGTGAAGTTCATGCCATAGTTGGCTGGATTGGTCACTGGTCTTTTATCTCCATATATCATTGCATTATTATCTCTTAATAGTGGCACCCATATAACATCCAAAAATTATTCCATTCTGCTGTTTACACTGATCTTGGACAATCTAGTTTTATTCATTGTGCAGCTGCAACATAGATCACTCATGTTGCTTAATTGCATAATTTGTATCTCAAGGGCAATTTGCCTTTTTAATTTCATCATATTTTACTAATAATTGCTCTCCTTTTAGATAATTTAAAGTGGTTCTATGTAGTATTAACATACTGTGTTTATATCCCCTGCTGGTCAGTTTGGTACCAGAACACACTTAGGACCAAAACCATCAACAAATCAACCCTGTGTATCCACAGACTGTATCCCACACTGAATAAAGTATAAAGCTCATTGTTTACACACATCTGTATTATAGTAGTATCATCCGACACAGTGACTCACTACTCCCTCTAGTGGTCACATAAAACCCTGGCCTGTTGTAAATAAATTCAGTTCATGTCTCTGCAATCCAATACATTGTCAACTTTGGCAGAACTTCCCTTAATTCTAAACACCATAATAATAATTTTAGGTCATTTTATAATATTTGAAAGTAGAAACACTACATAAAAACCCTTTAAATTATTTATATTTTACTACGTTTTAATCATTGTATTGAATATTTTCATTGTTTGTTATGAGAGTAACAACTTTCTTAATTCTGTGTTAAATTTCTGTTTTCTCAGTCATATTGTAAATGGACTTCACCTCTGAGATTGAATTAATATTGCAATTATTTATCTCCATTCGATCAGGTTTGGGCATCGGTAACGGGGAGCGTTGGCGTCAGCTGCGACGTTTCACCCTGAGCACCCTGAGAGACTTTGGGATGGGACGAAAAGGGATGGAGGAGTGGATCCAAGAGGAGAGCAAACACCTGAGGGACCGAGTCAATTCATTTAAAGGTGAGTTCTCAGCTGCTGTAAGGACACATAGTTCATATGATGTATTATTATAATCCATCAGACTAAGTTTATTCAGTGGAGTCCTCAATCATAGCTGTAGAGGATTTCTCACTGAATGAAATATGAAACAACTGATCAAAACCACGGCAGTGACCGGAGGCTTTGAGTGATTGGTTTCTACTTATCTGTTTCAGTTCAGCTCCACTCTTTAATCCTTATCTCTTATAGAAGGTTGTACAAAGTAAATACTGGTGTTACGTAACCACTGAAGCTTCACTCACAGGGTGAGGGATTAAAAAAAAATAAACAGGGCATTTCCCTATAGATAGAGTTTATGTGGAGATTCTGAAAATGTAAAAATGTATGTACTAATAAATAAAGAGTGAATACAATTTAGGTGAGCAATTTGACAACTGCTTCAGACTAATTTATTACAGACAAAAAAAACTAAATATAATGTATTGGATGAACAAGTACTGAAACACAGAATAACATTGAGTCAAGTTTCAAGATGAGGTTTGGTGAATCCATACAGAATAGATTGCATGCACTAATTGTACAGGGATTGGCACAGTGTTTGCTTTCCCAAATTGCTTGTACTTTGCACTAATCATATACTGATGCAAAGATCAGTTGCAGTACAAGTGTGGTTGGTTGATTGGATGGATGGATGGATGGATGGAT
>JAPQRQ010000006.1:579542-594871 GCA_037367365.1 Apogon talboti
CAATAGACCACAACAATAAAACTGCTGACAGGACACCTACAGCTGCAAAAACTCACTAATTACTGTTGAATAGAAAATGGTGGATTCAAATGTTTAGAATTATATGATTGCCCATAAACAGAATTTATATTCTGCAGTGTCACTGCAGTGTCCAGTCTAAATGACCATTGGTCCAAGTAAGAAGGTGGGTACGTGTGTCGAATCCGTAGGTGCAATAGGAGCATATTGCGAAAGTAACGCAAAAGCCAAAAACTGTCTTGGCTTTTGCCATTGAGTAGCTTTCTGTCCAAAAGTACAGGGTCTGAAATCTAGTTCAGTCCAGTTAATATGTCTATGGCTCAGACAGAGGCAGGAAATGGTTTCCACCAAAAGTAACAACCTCATAACACTGGATTTCATATAAGGGCTAATGAAAAAAAAATCATGAAATAATGCATTTATAAACATGTAAATTTCTCTTGTGGGAAATTTTGCAGTTTTGTAAAATAGAAACACATTTAGCAACAGAACTCTGCCAAATATAAATGATTAAAAAAGGATATTAAGAATATAAAAATTAGGTCTGATGAAAAAAATCTGTTACAACTGGTCTGAACCACGTATGAAAACCAGTTTAGAAGTTTTACTCCTTAATTCAGTTCAACATGTGCTCAGGAGCTGTTTAACAACTGTAAAGTGAACTAATTTACAATGACCTTAAAGACATAAATAATTGCCTGAATGATAATACTAATAATATTTGCCAGCAGAAAGGCCCTGGTTCAACTGGAAATCAAACATGGAACCTTCTAGTTGTGGGGCAGTAGTGTTAACCACTCTATCACCATGCCGCCTGTTCAGTCAAATCTGTTGTTTCCTGTTCTGCTCTGGCTCTTTACTCGTTTTAGTCCCTCTTTTTAACCTCCAGTTCAGCGAACGCTATGGCCCTGTGGTCACTGTGTACCTGGGCCCTCAGCGGGCCGTGGGTCTGATTGGATACGAGGCTGTGAAAGACGCTCTGGTGGACCAAGGGGACGACTTCACTGGACGAGGACCGCTTCCTTTCTTTATGAAAGTTACCAACGGCTATGGTAGATATGGCAATGTTGTAAAGAAACAAAATATTGTATCCTTAACATTTGGTTTTGTATTAACCTCTGACTACTTGCGCATGTGCACAGGGTTGGCGGTCAGTAATGGAGAGCGCTGGAGGCAGCTGCGCCATTTTACCTTGACGACGTTGAAGGACTTTGGGATGGGACGCAAAGGGATGGAACAGTGGATCCAGGAGGAGAGTAAACACCTGGTGGCTCGAATTCATGGTACAAAAGGTATGTATGACCGAAAACAAGAACCTTACCTTAAATTAACTTGTCGACATGAAAAGAAAGCTCCTTAAATGTCTAGTGTCACATCAGAAAGATTCTTATCTCTCATTTCTTGTTCCCAGCTTCACCTTTTGATCCCACCTTCTTCCTGAGCTGCACTGTGTCCAATGTGATCTGCTGTTTAGTGTTCGGTCAACGCTTCGACTACGACGATGACCACTTCCTCCATCTTTTGCAGATCACTGCAGCAACGCTGGAATTTTCCAGCAGTCCCTCTGGTCTGGTAAGAGGACAAGATACAGTATACCAGTCTGATACAGCTTCTCTCTGGAGAGACCTAAACAACAAGTGGCTTCATGATTACATGAGAAGCAAGCTCATTGATTAGTTTCAGCCTAAGGCAGGGAGAGCAGCAGTAAGACCCCCACAGGGAACAGAAGAGAGTAGGCATGAATGACAAACACATGTCATGGTAGTGCAGATGTAATGTTGAAACTTGAGGGTGTAACGCACAGTCCTACCATTGAATGTGATCTCTAGGGAGGGATGGGACGGAATTCCAAAAGACAGTCCTTCATTGGGTAGAAACCTAGTGACTGTGAAGATATACCATCAGATTCATATGGTATCCATACTCGTATATTGAGTGGGTCCTCATGTGGGGCCATTGTCATCTTAGAAGACCACTCCCAGCAGGTTTTTCCTACATTTTGTCACCTTTTTGTAGATAACTGACAACATGATAACAGTCTTGTGTCCTCTTCCACTGTGTTCACAGTTGTATGATATCTTCCCTCGGCTCATGGAGTGTCTGCCTGGTCGTCACCACAAAATGTTCACCAGAATTGAAGAGCTGAAAAAGTTTATTAGGAAAAAGGTCCAGGAGCACAAGGACACACTGGATATGAGTTCCCCCAGAGATTACATTGACTGCTTCCTCACCCGAGCCCACATGGTGAGACGAAACACAAAGAGCTGAAAGGGACAGTTTGTGTTTTCTGCAGTGTGGTTGTATGACGTACGTATCCATAGCCAGTGTTGGACCTGCAGTAGATCATGGTTGGTACGTCTCTATTTTGGAGAAGCACACAGGGTCCCATCAATGTCATGTTTGTTTCATTTACTGGAGGACATATTTCTGTTACAGCAAATCCTGTAATTACTTAAGCCAATATCTAATAGTCTGTTTTTTGGTTTTATAATTTTCACCTGAGTTCACCAACACTCTATGCATCGAGCGTTTGGCAGAACAGATAACATGTTTACACTCCAAAAATCATAATATTTTATAGCCTCTATTTTCTGGATTTAATCCAAATTCCAAAAGGTTCTTTGGTGGCCCCTGCCTTGTTCTTTTACATTTCATGAAAAATGTTGCAGGAGATTTTGTGTCATCCCGCTAACACACCAAACAGCAAAGCATTAAAAGACCAGCGCCTGCATGTTACTGAGTGCTGTTGTAGTTACTCTTAGTTCTGGTCCTTTCATTGAATTCTGTCTTGTTTTGTCCTCGTAGGAAAAAGACATTTCCACGACTGAGTTCAACAATGACAACTTGGTTCCGACAGTGTTGAATCTGTTCATGGCAGGAACAGACAGCACCAGCTCCACTATCAGATTTGCTCTGAGCGTATTGAGCAAATATCCTGAAATACAAGGTACATCGCAATGCACAGTGTAGACGTATGCGCTTTGCTACAGTCGTCAGCATGTCTGTTGATCTGTCAGTCCATCAGCATCGTGTTTCTGAAGCGTAACTAGAATGGCATTCAGTATTTTTCTATTACACTTTGGAAATAAATGATGCATTTTTGGTGATTTTTGCTATCTATAAACATGTGAACCATAAAGAGGCACAAGAATAAATGCAAATGTACTTGATTGAATGACATAAAAACTGTACATTGAACATTGAAATGTTCCTTGAATTGATCTGTGACACCTGATAAAAGCCACTGCCATGTCCAACTGGAATTATTCACACAATCACAAAATATGCGAAAAAACACCTTTTCAGAGTAAATGTGCTTTTGTGATCTAAAGCAACAAAAATAGTCTCGATTGGTTCTTTGGTCCAAACCTATGGAGCGTAGTTTTTATTCACTACTTCATTTGACTGCAGTGTTTGATCACTCTGTGTAATTTTGGATAAAACATTGTAATTCTGGCCAACTTTTAAATATTTTTTAGAAAAAATTCTTTCAGATATTCTTTTGTCTAATGTAGAATTAATGCGTTGCATCAAGTCACTTCCAGTTTTATGATATTCTAAAAACATTTACATATTCATGCATGGATTTTCATCTATCCCTCAGTCTGTCATCATGCTGTTTCCTGAGCAAAACATCAAATATACTACAATTTATCAGATGATAATTTTCATATTTAAAGTATGTCTTTGACTCATTTAAGGTGCAACTTCCTAAAATTACTCGACTCATCTGCTGTCAGTGGGTGAAATCACTCAAACAAAGCTAATAGTAATAATTTGCAAAGGAAACAGCATCAAGAATGCAAGTCTAATGACAATGATATCAAATACATTTAAAGATTATTTAATTTCTGGTGCAATCATGAATGCGATCATTGTAAGTTACTTAAAACACTGCTTAAATGCTGTTTCACTTCACTGTAGAGAAAATGCATCAGGAAATCGACTCTGTGATTGGACAAAATCGTGACCCGTTCATGCAGGACAGGAAGTCCCTCCCCTTCACAGATGCTGTTCTTCATGAAATTCAGCGTCTTATGGATTTTGTCCCTATGGGAGTCCCTCACTACACACTTCGTGACATCTTGTTCAGAGGTTACAGGATCCCGAAGGTGCTTTGGTTTCCTCTGTGACGCTTACATGAACATTTCTGCAGATTTTTCCCAACATAACAAGTGACTCATTGGAAATAATGTCTTGTTTTAATAGGATACTCTGATTTTTCCTGTTTTGCACTCTGTGTTGAAAGAGGAAAAACAATGGGTGAGTCCGTTCTCCTTCAACCCTCAGCACTTCCTGGACCACAACGGGAACTTTAAGAAGAACCCTGCATTCATGCCTTTTGCTGCAGGTAAATGATTAAATACGTTCCTTTAATTAATCTGCAACATCTGACTATACATTAGCATCTTCAGAACAACAGGCAGAAGAGCATACTAAACTCTGAGGTACTTTTTTTATATATAAATCTTAGGTGTATGTACTTTTAATCTGGTTTGTTTGTGGTTGTCATTCAGGAAAAAGAGCCTGTGTTGGAGAGTCTCTAGCTCGTATGGAGCTTTTCATCTTCTTCACATCGCTTCTGCAGCATTTCACCTTTTCTATTCCTGGAGCTCCTGACAGCATAGACCTCAGCCCTGAACAAAGCAGCTTCGTCAACATTCCTCGTACATACAGGGTTATTGCCACCCCTCGGTAGTTCAGACAGCGTTATTCTTCAGCCTCTGCATTTACAAACTCAAGCTCATCCTCTTCTTATCATAATTGTAATGATATAATAGCACATAATAATCATGGTTTAACATTAACATAAGAGAACAACTGTTAACCCCGTCAGTTAAAGGTTAGTGTGTAAGATTTAGCGACATCTAGTGGTGAAGTTGCAGATTACAACCAGTGCCCATTGGCTTTTAACAGGAGAAACACTAGAAGACTGGAAAATGTGACAATCCCTTTTTAATGGAAATGTTTCTGTCATTCATTCTGGGGGTTTTAGTTTCATTTTGTTTATTTGGAAGGGATAGTGTACATTAAATGTGTAAATGGACCTGAGCTAGCTGCAGGCTCATTTTTAATGGTAGTGCTGTTGCCTGTTGTTAAAAGGCAACCTAGAATAAATACATAGACATAGTATTTTATGTTATTTCCAGGTGATTATACACTAATGATTCACAATTATAAATATTATACTCATTTCCACAGCTGAATTGCCCTAATTTTTACATATTGAACGATTAAATGACACGTTTTTTTTAGGGGGAATAAAAATTGTAAAACACAAAGACAGTGGTCATTTAATGTCATTGTTTTGAATAAATGGTTGTATTTGGTTCTGGCATTGTATGTGTTAAACTAAACTGGTTGTGCAACTAGTTTGAGAACATAACAGCTTTCGGTGTTTGCATTATACATTACTAGTTTAGAGTCAACCAGTAAAGATGGAGCAATTGAAATGGTTGCAAATGGATAAAAGCATCTTAGAAAAAAATCGCAATCATAACCATTTTTGCGCATAAATTTGGCAGCAGTTTGTTGAGTTTTCATTCACAAAGTGACTGTTTTGAAACTGAAGGAGACTCTTATTTTGATTTTCAAAGTGGATGAAGGATATTAAATGTTCTAAAACACCCTGTCTGCACTTTCTGTTGGATGTTTTTGAATGTTTATGCCATAGATTGTATATAATTATTGGTGCTGAGGTCCTTGGTTTATGCATATTAATGTATGTTTTTCACTGTCATCTCTGCAATTGAATACAATTATTGTTAATCAAATTAAAATGTTTTCTTTTATTAGATTTATATATTTCAGTCTTATTCCACCTTTACTGTTGTTTTTGCAGGGTTGAATTTAACATACATATTTATTTGTCATTCTCGTTTCCTCAGGTACAACAAGAAAATACAGGAATTATGTGCGCAGCCTTAAAGACACACAAAAAACTGAACTAAATGTTTTGTAAAGGCTAAAGTCACTATTTAGTGTGACCTCTGACCCCATGACCAGAAGCAGCAAAAAAACAAGGGACAAGTTAATAATGTTAAGTGCAAAGTCACACTAAATACGACCACTTTGGTTTAAAGAAGCTGTTTTTTCCCCTGAAACCTTTATTTTACTTCTGTACATACAGATTGGATCTAAATACAGAGACAAATGCATATGTGTGATCATTAGAACTTTACTAAAACAACAAACATCATGTTGGACTAGGACTTTTAAATAGTGCTGTACAGACTGGACCCAGATCAACAGGACCTGAAGCTGCTGATCTGGGTCCTGGTCTCCCTTCAACCCAGTCTTGGATAAGCAGAAGATGACAGATACTTATTTATATGTCATGATAAAAACACTAAACTTTATTATGGGATGCAGTTATATTTAAGCACTTTTGCAGTTCCCTCAGAAAAAACCCCCAGCATGTTTCGTAGATTTACTCTTAAAATGATAAACATTTGGATGCAAACCTGACTAATGTCTGGTCTAGGCTGTGTTTACCTTCAGAATGAAATGGTGGAACACTGTGTCAATATGTGGGACAAAGTGGGATAAAGGATAAAAAGAGGGTTAAGCCTGGTCAGCCTGTCACCCTAGATCTGGATCTGGGTCTGTGATCCCAGCTGGTCTCTGAGTTCAGTGTGGTTCATTGCAGTGGTTTTCAGAGTGCTGAGGTAAACTTTGTCCACAGTTAAAGGTGAGTTCCTTTCCTTGTTTGGCTCCATTCCAATATGTCAAGACTCTCATGCACTCTGTCCGACAAAACCCCTCAGAATGAAAACACACAAACAGGTCTGGGCTTGGGGCTCTTATGTAACCCTGCTGACTGGAGATAAAATCAGGTTAAACTCAGGCTAAAGGTTGACCAATCCCAGAGCAGCCACAGCTGTCAAAGTACCTCAGGTTCAGGAGACAGAGTGGGACATTTGCCTCCGTGTGTCACCATGGCGTTCTTCGACACAGCCGTTTTAGCTGCGTTAATCTTTGTTTTGCTGTGGCTGCTTCTTCTGAAAAATCGCAGACAGATGTGTTTACCTCCAGGACCCTCTGCACTTCCTGTTGTAGGAAACCTGCTCCAGCTGGACTCCAGAGCCCCCTACAAAACCCTGCTCAAGGTAAGACTGGAGGACTCAGTACCTGGTCTACCGGTCTGCATGCTGTTGACTTCAAACCACTGACATGTTACTGTGATTTTTCCTGTTTCTTTTGTCTGTAGAGTGGAGTTTAAGTGTCTTATGGTTATTTGTTTGATAAAAAAACACAACTTACTGAAGTTATCACCATTATTCTAAAGACTCTACTATTAAACTGACTGAAAAAAGCTCTCTTTGCAGTAGTAAATGGGTCTTAACACTTGAGGACCTAGTGCTACTTTTGTGGCAGTTCCCAAATGAATTTTTCTCTGTATTTAACCTTCTTTAAGTGATTTATCACCATTTACTGCAATATTACCTTGTGTATATTGTGTTTTTCAGTGAAAATCTGGTATTTTCCAACATTTAATTTACTAATCATGAAGATGTTCAATAAAGCTCAGAATAAAGTTGAAGGTTATTATATCAAAAACAGAGAAAATTGAAGAAAAAGTGACTTTTTCAGGTCATGTTTTAAATGGTGATATACAGTAACAGTTATGAGTCTGTACATCATATGTGTGTTTCCCTCTGTTGAACCTCCAGTTCGGTGAACGCTATGGCCCCGTGGTCACGCTGTACCTGGGCCCTCAGAGGGTCGTGGTTCTGATCGGATATGAAGCTGTCAAAGAGGCTCTGGTGGATCAAGCAGATGACTTTTCTGGAAGAGGACCTGTTCCCTTTCTTATGAAAGTTACCAACGGTTATGGTAAATAATAACAAAACATTTATTTTAGAAACAAAATTTAATATCCTTTAACCCAAAAAGACCCAAACATTCACCAGCGACTAAAACCATCTACTGATATAAAACATTTAATACCTGTTGATCCACTAATCCTATCAATGCATGTAAATAATCAGTGTAAAATACAGTTTGTCATCAGATATGACCCATTTGGTTCCCCATGGGTTCTAGATCCTCTGATACAGTTCATTCCTTTACTTTCTTTATTTTCTTGGTAAATTTCACTGGCATTTTCAGTTGAATAACCTCTCAGCTGGCATGTCTGTTTCTGCACATGAAATTTGACACCATTGCAATATGACCCAATTGTATATCTGTTGCTAGGTAACCCACTTCAATGATGATTCTATGATTCTAGACATAGCAACATGATTGTAAGGCAATTGTATTCCAAAATTATGAATATGTCCCAAAATATTGGTCCTATTTAATTGCCATTTTTGCTAGTCTCTTCCTTGACCAAAAATATGCAAATACTCCAAACTGCAGCAGTCAGCTCTTTATGGATTTTGTGTGATGCCCAACATACACACAAACATAGTCCACTTCCCTGTTATAATATAGGGGTTATTATCTTTGCTAAGTTGTCATTTGTTGATCCATGGTTCAGACTAAATTGTGACAGAGCTATAATGTAAACTATCAGCTGATGCAGCACTTGAAAATGATAAGACCCAGTGTTATTTTGAGTGACTGTTAAAATAACCTATGAGTTTGGCCACAGTCTAATTGGTCTCCTTTGATTGACAGTGTTTCATTTCATGTACGCAGGGTTGGCGATCAGTAATGGAGAGCGATGGAGGCAGCTGCGACATTTTACGTTGACGACACTGAAGGACTTTGGGATGGGACGCAAAGGGATGGAACAGTGGATCCAGGAGGAGAGTAAACACCTGGTGGCTCGAATTGATAGTACAAAAGGTATGTATGACTGAAAACAAGAACCTTAGTTTGCATTAATTTGTCAATTGGAAAAGAAAGGGTTTAGCCAGTAAAAATTATGGGGAATCTAATCACATATTTTGATTTATTTTAATACTTCTGGTTTAAGTCCAGGTTGGTTGTAGGATGAATTAAGATCTAATTTGTTTTTGTGGATGACATGGTCCTGTTCGCCTCATTGAACCATGACATCCAACTCACCTTTGCAGTTGAATGTGAAGTTGTGGGATGAGAATGAGTACCTCCAAGTCTGAAGCCATGGTTCTCAGCTGTGGTATAGAATCTCTGGGTATTGAAGGAATAATGGAGCAGGAAATTGACACATGAACTGGAGCAGCATTGGCCCTGATCTGTTACAGCGAAGAGAGTTTTACCAGTTGATCCATGTTCTTAACCCTCATCTATGGCCACGAGCTGTGGGTTGTGATGAAATTTGAAGAAATGGAGGGATAGCTCATTGTTGTTCAGATCTTTCTGCCTGTGTGATCTGTCCTTATATGCCTGTGTATAAAAAGTTTTTACTTCAACCACAGCAAGACGGTGAAAATGCCCACTTTTTGAATACATCCTATTGTCCCTTGATGGGTTTTCCCAGTTTTAATAATGTCAAGGTAAAGAACATTCACCTAAGAACATCCACATCGATAGAATTTAGGTTCCTTCAAGAAAATTTAGACAAAAGAAAACCAAATTTATCGTTAAAACAGGGCCATAAGTAATAAATTGTGCGAACATGAGTTGTATTTGTAAATCTGTGATCCCTGCCTCCTTTTTCCAGCTTCACCTTTTGATCCCACCTACTTTCTGAGCTGCACTGTGTCCAATGTCATCTGCTGCTTAGTGTTCGGTCAACGCTTCAGCTACGACGATGACCGCTTCCTCCGCCTATTGCAGATCATCTCAGAAACACTGAAATTTGGCAGCAGTCCTTGGGGTCAGGTAAGAAGAGAAGATAGAAGCTCAAGTTGATGCTTTGAACTACAACAGACTCTGCACTCGTCTTCTATGTAGAGACCAGAGTATATGAAGACGTGCATGAAGCCTCTGTGATGTAAAGCAGTGGTTTGTGGACTGGTGTTTGAAGTTTGGACTTTGGTTGGATGAGAAAGTGGGAGTGGAGCAGGGGTATCACACTCATTTAATTCAGGGTCCACATACAGCCCAATTCAACCTCAAGTCAGCCACTAGAAATTTTTCTGTTTGTTTCAGTGAAAAAAGTTAATTAAGTCATGAAAATGTTTACATTTATAAACTATCCTATCACAAAAAAATGCGAACCTGAAAAACCTGAAATTTCTTAGAAAAAATAAGTGGAGTTTTGACAGTACTATGCCTATCATTTATACATCTGCATTACAGGTCACAGTTGATCTACAAAGACACAAGACATTTAGTAACAGGCATAATATTGTTACATTTTGGAGTTTGGAAGTATAATGAGTTTAGCTCCCTTGACTCTTAATATCTTCAGTATCATTTTTGCACTTTGCAAATTCATCCCATGGGCCTGATTGGTAACTTAGGCGGGCCGGTTGTGGCCCATGAGCCATATGTTTGATCACCCCTGAACCAAACACCAGAACCAGCTGACAGGAAGTAACATGTATGGCAGAAAAATTACTGACTTAAAATATGTCTAATGAATACCAAATCGGTGCTTTTTCTTGGAAGAAATTAAAAGTTTTATTAAATCCAAACCAATCTGTACACCAATACATATACCAATACAGAGGTATATTTATGTACTGATTTATCTAACCATGACCACCATTATACAACCATTTCCCTACATTCATCCTACATCTTCCATTCATTTATCCACGTGAATCCCACCTCTCTGTTCAGTTATATAACATCTTCCCTCGGCTGATGGAGTATCTGCCTGGCCGTCACCACAAAGCGTTTGCCAGAATTGAAGAGGTGAAAAATTTTACAAGGCAGAAGATCCAGGAGCATGAAGATACGCTGGATATGAGCTCCCCCCGAGACTACATCGACTGCTTCCTCATCAGAATGTACAAAGTATGACGAAACGCAAATATGTCACTGCCCACTGCTATTGATACTGTCAAAGGTTCATATATAGATATCAAGATTCATTATTTTAGAACCTTCAATGCTGTAAAAACATCCCTGTTACAACTCACTGGAAAATACTAAACCAAAAAATTACATAATTTGTACATGTTGTTTCCAATACTTTCATTCACTACATCTCACATACTATGGAACAAGTCATGACACTTCAAGTTCACATAGTTTCAACAGTCACTGCCTTCTATTTCTGGTTTTCTGAAGGGATTCTTGTTTCACTATTTGTAGGAAAAAAACAATTCCACATCTGAGTTCCACTATGACAACCTGGTGCCAACATTGTTAAATCTGTACCTGGCAGGAACTGAAACCACCAGCTCCACCATCAGATTCGCTCTAAATGTACTGATGAAATATCCAAAAGTACAAGGTGGGTCACAAAAGCCATATATGTAACATGTATCACATGATCTTTGGAGGTGTCACTATGAATGCGAACTATGCATTTGCATTTAATGTCTCAACTTATTAATCAGTGTGTGATTTAAAGGTCCAATATGTAGGATTTCTGTGAATGTGCTTCAGTGAAGGGTGTGTTGGAGTCTTTGTTGTGCAGGAGGTCAGTGGTTTGATGGAGCAAAGTCATCTGATCATTCATTCACAAACTATGGGGTGTTGCCGCGGCATAGCAGTTAGCTCTACCTGTACCTGTTCCCGTTATGTCGCACGGGTTTCCTCCAGGTCCTCAGGTATCCCCCACTATTAAAAACAGGTAACAGTTGACTTCTTCTGCTGATGCTGTGCCCACCTTATTGTCAGAAGGCCTGTTGGTACGAAAATTATTTTGGATTTAGTTGATAAATATAACCCTAACCCTTTTCTGACTAACGGGCCAACTGACATCCTTCAATGGCAGCTTACTCCTCTTGATGTGCTATATGCTAATGCTAACTGCTAATGCTAATGGTCGGTACTATGTGTGCCCTTAGGATGGGTAATATGCAGAGACTGAATTTCTGTATGGGGATAATTAGGCAAGTTAATACTTTAACCTTTTTTACTTTATTAATTAACTTGGAAAGCCTCTTTGAGATTAAAAATGTTTTTACAGGAGTGTGCTAGCCAAGACTGCTCAGCCAACAGTTAACCTGTGTCATCGCATCGTAATGTAGAATACAGAGCCACGCTTACAGGAAATCTCTGAAAACGCTGGGGCAAATTTTTTAGTTGGATCTATTTGATATTGTGACAGCAATGAGATTTTTAGTCTAAACAGCTTTAGTTCAGTTTATTTGTACATTTCATTCTTCTCTATTGTAGCATCACTTAGTTGCAGAGGATGACACATATCACTATGACAACCTGTGCTTGCATTCTAACAGTCAAACTGAGCCTTGCTCTGCTGAGCCGAGGCAAATCGAGCTGATTCCACGAGTGGAATAGTGACATAAACCTTGGTTCTCAACTAGCATGGCAGCATTTTCCACAATACTATCATAAACACACACATAAATGTCCAACGTCATTAAGAGGTTTTTGTTTCAACAAAATGTTCACAGATTACTCCAATATGAAAGTGGGTGAACATCGTGTTTGCACTGAAAATATATATGACTTAAAAAACATACATTTATAGGTGACAGCTGTATGTTTTGGTTCTAAATGGTTATTATTTTAGATCTGACATGTCACACATTGTCCATGCTCAGGGTAATATTTGCATTACATCTTGCCCTATAAATAACTTACAATCTTAAAAAAATCTCTAAAAATGTTTTCCTTAACATGGCAACAGCCAGCTACTGCACACTTTGACACATTTGTCATAAAAAAGTCTGACATTAGAATAAATTTAAATTAATAAAAGGCCATGCAGAAGCTGCACACTTTGCAACCCACTTAGAACAAGTCATTGACCCACCGGTTTACAAAGCTGCATTTAGAGTTGCAGCCATACACACATAGTACTGAAGGTAAAGGTGAATCAGGTTTAACATCTACACCCAGATGTTTCAACCTCCAAGTCACCTGAATTAGAGATCGGTTCCTCAGGTCATCTCAGGTCATTGTGTAATTGGTTAAACTAACAGCAGCTAGTGTTACACACTGTCACAGCAGAAGACGACACTGAAAACCTCAACACAAGTACAGACGGTTACCAAAGATGTAGACAACAGTGACTGGCGTTTAGCTAATTCCACTTTTAAGTAATGCCAGGAAACAACCTGGCCCCAGCAGAAAACAGACTCCGACAGGACGCAGATGAATCTTTTTGAACATTTACGTTACTGACTGACTGAACACTTCTTGAAAAGCTGTGTTTTCTTTGTGTTGTAGAGAAAATGCAGGAGGAGATCGACTCAGTGATGGGTCAAAATCGTGACCCTTTCATGGAGGACAGGAAGTCCCTCCCATTCACAGACGCGGTCCTTCATGAAGTGCAGCGTTTCATGGATATCGTCCCCATGGGCGTCCCTCATTACGCGCTTCATGACATCTCCTTCAGGGGTTACACCATCCCTAAGGTACTCTGGTTTTATTGACTGTTGCAAAAACAGCTGCAGATTTTCCTCATGAAACAAAACAAGTCAAATAATGTCTTCTCTCACTAGGGTACTATCATTCTTCCTGTGTTGCACTCTGTGCTCAAAGGGGAAAAACACTGGGCGACTCCGTTCTCCTTCAACCCTGAACATTTCCTGGACCACAACGGAAACTTTAAGAAAAACCCTGCATTCCTGCCTTTTGCTGCAGGTAAATGATTGACCCATGAAAACCCAGTGCTTTTTTATGGCACTGTTTTCTATATTTAACCTTTCTTAAGTGATATACCACCATTTATTATCATATTATCCTTGGTATTTTGCATTTTATGTGAAAATCTGGTATTTTCCTATATTTAATTCACTGATCATGTAGATTTTCATAAAAGCTCAGATTAAAGTTAAGGGGTATTATATAAAAAACAGATAAAAATTGAAGAAAACATGACTTTTTCAGCAAAATACATAAACCCAGTGTGTCCATCCACTGTCATTGATCCAACTCCATGGGTTTTACTGGTGAATCAATGTTGGAGAAGATGACGGTGTTTCCATGGTAACTACGGAGCCTCTGAACGTCTAAATGAAAAGATGACAAACTGTATTTTACAACAATTATTTACTTGTATTGATAGGATTAATGGATCGACAGGTATTTAATAATTTATATCAGCAGATGCTTTTGGTCAGTGGTGGATGTTTGGGTCTGTCTGGGTTAAATAAAATGTCCTCTGCTAATTCAGAAGATGTCACAGTATGTTTTAGACATGAGCTATATTTGCGTATTCACATATTTATCTTTAATCTCAGGTGTGTGTCTTAATCTGGTTTGTTTGTGGTTCTTCTTCAGGAAAGAGAGCCTGTGTTGGAGAGTCTCTGGCCCGTATGGAGATTTTCCTCTTTGTCGTGTCACTTCTGCAGAATTTCACCTTTTCCTGTCCTGAGGGTCCTGACAGTATAGACCTGACTCCCGAGTACAGCAGCTTCGGCAACATCCCTCGCAGATACGACGTTATCGCTACACCTCGGTGGCAGCAGTAACATGGAGGACAGTGTGACGGCCACATTTATTCTACAATGTGAATCATGTCGTATCAAGAGACAGTCGTCCTTTCATGTAGCACTCGCAGTGACCTAACTTTACCTTTCCCATGTAACATGATCACGGCGCTGTGGGTTCTCAATACCATTATTTTCACTGTCTTAAGCTGCACTGAAGGAAGTGCACCACTCCACAAGATTGCAGGCTTGTTGGGGTCAAAGTTCAACTAGGATGAAGTGCAAGCAGGTTGTAATGAATACCTGTGTGTATAAAACATCACGTTTGTCTTTACAAGCTGCAGTGTTTAGACTTAAATGAAACTTTGGACCGAAAGTAGAAAACAAAATGCTCACCAAAGCTATAAAAATTTAAGTTCGCATACTTTTGGCAATGAAGTGAATGTGCAGTCAGAATTTTTTGTAAATTTCTGTCATGTGGATTCTCTGTGGGAGCAATTATTATCATCGCCAGTCTCTTATATTTACTGATAGGACTTTTTTTTATTAGTTTAGACACGTTCTGGTTTTTCTCTTGATTTTCAGTTGGTGTTTTGGGTTTTGCAATTTCTTTCCATTTGCGACAACTTGTTTTTTCCAATAAAACTATATAATTTCGTATCACCTGCATTATTGTACTGGTACAAAAACTTGGAAAACCATCCAAAACAATCAGAAATCTTAAAAATAAAAATTGCTGAAGCTCTGATGACCAACTGATTTATTTAAAACTTGGAAAAACATATTTAATCCTTTATCAGGCAAGTGACTATTTTTGGTCATTTCCACATGCTCTCTACAGGACAGTGACAGCAACAGTTCCAGTGAGGACAGTGAGTCAACAATCTCAGGTCCAATGTGGTCTACAGGGTCTGTAAG
>JAPQRQ010000006.1:594971-605271 GCA_037367365.1 Apogon talboti
ATGAAGTAATGGTACTAATGTAAGTACTGATGTTCAAAGGGATAATGTGGATGTGGACAGGGGTCTGGATCAGCACTTATGTTGGTCTAATGTTCTAAACGCGATGTTCTTTTCCCCTTACATGTGTTTTTCTTGTATTTTTTATATGTACTTCTTGTATTTTTTTGTGAGTTATGGGTAAGGAACCAAATATGGAAAAATTTCACAAAAATAAAATATTCTTGTTATGTTGTCCAATAACAAACTAAGGTTGAAGTTTTGAATTTCAGAGTATTTCTGTGAGTGTCCTATACAGGGTTAAGTTAGTTTTGGTTTCACCCAAAATGGTTGGTTGATGCATCTGGGATAATATATATTTTTTATTTTTATTCTACCTTCTGACAAAACTGCTTGATTAAAAAGATGCAACCACTGCACATTTTACGCATTTACTCTGTTGATATTGAAGAAATGCTGTGTGTGTCCAACTAAAGGCCTTAACCTCCAGAGGGATAAGCCTTTAGTGCAGTGATGTACAACAACTGTTACATGTGTAATGTGAGGAGTCGGGGGTCAGGTGATCAGTCAAGCTTTGTGTCAGTCTGTCAGTGTGTGTTTATTCATGCTCCACTGTATCGCTGTCTCACGCCGGAGCAACAGAGTGGCTGTTCATGTCAGAGTTTGGGGATCATTGTCAAGACCGAGGCATCAATATGTTCAGAACGCCATCAAATTACTGCCAGAGGGTGTCATCTATCATTGTAGGTTTTATTAAACCTTAATAAGACAGACAGTAGGTCACACATCAGGTATACAGTGTTTTATCAAACATGCAACAGGCTGAGCCCCAGACAAGTGGACGAGCAGGAAGATGTGGGTATTAGTTAAAAGCCTGTGTTTGTTACAGGAAAACACAAATCGACCTGTTTCATATGAGGACAAAAGCCTTCACTGATGGTTTCACACATTGGTTACAGTGTTTTCCCAAAACTCCACAGACTCCTTTTCTTCTGCATGTGAGTGGCTTCATGTTTGTCCTTTTAATTCTTAGATTTCAGTCACTTTTCTATCGAAACTGTTAAGATCCTGATAATGTAATCACAATAAAAGACATAATTAGTAGGAAAAGTATTGTAATCATACGAAAAGTTCCACCTGGTTATTGATCATCATTTCATAACATAGAATCTGCTATATAGACAACGCTGTCTTTTCCCATATAAATATTGATAAAAAACCGAAGAAGCACTGAAGTCCAATAAAAACAGGTGCAAACTATTCGTACAGTGTAAAAATAAACTCTGGAATTAATTATATATTAGCGACAAATGACGCTGTATTTGTAATATGCACCTCATTTATTTTACACACATGAATAAATACAAAATAATGGTTTAATTTTTCCAAGTCGTTAGCCTCATAGCATAATTGCCTAAGTCATAGTTTTTGCAAAATTGTGATATCTCTGTAACTTTAATCTCCTAACACTGCCTCTTTATTATGCTATGAGGCTAACAAATGACTGCCATGTCATGTGACTGATTGACAACTCATGCTAAATGTTGGTACAACAGTCTCAGGCACAACTTTTGGTGGAAATAGAAACTTACTGTTTGCAGAAAAGTGATTTATTCAACAATAAAAGACTGAGCTTTATGAGATACTCATATTTCTTCTTTGAATATCTAAAAAAAGATCTAAAAAAATTTATTGCAAAGCTCACACAACTATGCACTAGAGGAAGATGTATTTTAGGGGCTTGAATATGTTAAAAGTGAAAGTATAAGCCCCCATATGATGATTCTAAACTTTACAGACAAAAAAAAGGACCCAAACCTTCCACCATTTTGGCTCGAATATGCAATTTTCTGCGTCGTTGATGGCGTTTCCAGACAAACTCCTACTGAAGACTTGATCCGGCTGACTTACATCTGGTCAGAGTCGTTTAAATGGCCTTCTGGTGGAAACTCATCAGAACTGTGAGCGTTCATTGATTGGTGTCATGTTAATGCAGTGAAAGTTGATAGCACCCTCCCCACTGGAGGTTTCGCCTACACACACTAGATTTGGTAGGTACATGTATCAGATCCAATTTACAATCTTACAATTTACAATCAAGCATCCTGGCCCCAAACTCTGAACCCAACATGAAGTGTGACATTTGGGTCTGAACGCCCTATTTTTGCCATTTCTAGTCCTTTTACTGTTAACACTGAAAAGGAGACCAGACCCGGGGAGGTCAACCTGTAATATTTGAGTTCCGTACCGTACCGTCTACATCCGCTTATCCGGGTCTGGGTCGTGGGGGCAGCAGCCTCAGCAGAGGAGCCCAAACAGCCCTCTCCTTGACCACCTCCACCAGCTCATCCTATGGAATCCTGAAGCGTTCCCAGGCCAGCCGGGAGATCTAATCCCTCCAGCCTGTCCTGGGTCAGCCCCGAGGTCTCCTCCCAGATGGACACGCCCAAGGCACCTGCCCAGGGAGGCGTCCGGGAGGTATCCTCACTAGATGCCCGAACAACCTCATCCGGCTCCTCTTGATGTGGAGGAGCAGAGGCTCTACTCTGAGTCCCTCCCCCTATCTCTAAGGCTGAGCCCAGCCACCCTGCGAAGGAAGCTCATTTCGGCCGCTTGTACTCGCGACCTTGGCCTTTCGGTCATTACCCTGGGTTCATGACCATAGGTGAAGGTTGGAACGTAGATCGACCAGTAAAGCCAGAGCTTCGCCTTTCTTCTTAGCTCCCTCTTCGCCACAATGGATCGGTTTAGCATCACTGCATCACCACAGACATTTTATTTAATTTTTATACATAAATCACAGTTTTCTCACTATTATTGATGTTATGAGACAGTGATCAATAACTAGGCTTAACCTTTTCTCATAATTATGACAAAGTGTCTAGTTTTTACTTTAGGGCGTTTTCAGATTGGGTATCCGAGTCCGTATTCGAGTATGTTGGACCCCAAAGTCCACTTAATTTTATCAATGTGAATGCAAACGTTCCATGTGTGGGTACCGTACCGAGTCCAGCTGAGAAGGTAGTCCTGGGCATGGACTGTGTGGATTCCAGAATGGGACGTTGCAGTGTGAAAGTAATCTGTACCAGAGACCGGAAGTGACCGAATCATGATACCATAAATGGTGCGAAGGTACCCTCCTGAAAAAGCCTTGGATCCACGCAGCACGGGCTCGCCTTATCGACCAAACCGCTCAGTGATATATCAGGGACAATGAAGGTCACTCCTCTTCTCTTTGCCTCAAACATTCTAACAAATAGAAAAGTATTGTCTGTCTTGCCGCCATCGTAGACAAATGAGCAGAACGGTCGCTCGGTTGATGACATAAGGGTTTGTCACTTCCACGTTTGTTGGATAGCTACAGAAATCCTTCCACACCGCCACCTGTTTCGGCCCTGTAACACCCACTCGGTCAGGGGCCGCGGTACGTGCTTGCAAATGCACCATCTGCGAGAAAGGTGTGATCGTATCCAGGTACAGCATGGATCCGGACCCCCAGTCTGAAAACGGCTTCAGTGAATGTGTTGCTCTACTTTTCTGCAAAACCACCAGAATATTTACCCTCTGATCCTTTCACTATCTTTCTGGACTTTTTACAGTATATTATATGTTGTACTGTTTAGTGTAGTCATCAGTTTTTTATTACAAAGTTTAAAACAACCAAACCTAATGTTAACTAATGGAATCATTCATTCCATATTATAGTAACATTTATTAGAATACAAACAGTATTAAAACACAATGGCTTTCTGTCGACTACCATGTAAAAGGGGTTAATGGATATGTATAGTACATACTGTCTCATGTACACGGCACCACACAGACATCAGGTTGTATAAATGCACCAGAAAACAAACAAAATACCAAACAGTTTCACTTCTATCAATTGGTGATGGCACACTGGTGGCATTTAAAGACGTTAGAATCACTTATACGTACTTATGCAGTACTGTTGTCTCAGTGCTGATCATAAATAATGTACTTTGTGTTAATTTATTGTCAGGAGTGTGTATCCTGCAGCGTAAATACAGTTTATGAGCTGTGTGAACCAAAACTGTGATGATGTCTGCACACAAGTTGAAGTGACCAAATAATCCAAATACACCTCTCAGTCTAAAATCAACAATTCAGCGTTTCACAAAGTCCATTGCTCATATGTGCAGATCAACTTGTTGCTCTTTAATTCCAAAGGTGGCTTTGTTAAATGTTGGGTAGGTGATATTTATGCTTCACCTGTTTCTTGACGTCCGGTGCCGGGGAGATGTTGCTGTTTGGTAACTGAGGCAGGTACTGAGCCTAAAAAAAACCACATGAAGACAAAGGTGGCATGAAAAAAACATGTGACCTATAGGTTGTGCATTGCATGATGTATTATTTATACAACTTGTTGGTAGTTTCATTCTTCACAGAACAGAAAGTGTAGGCATGTTTAATTTACTGTCATAAATGGAGCAAGAAGAAACTACAGTAGAAACAGATCTGAGATTAACATGTGATAATGAATTTATTTCAGTTCTTGCTACTTTCCATCTGTAGTCCCTGATAGAGAACTAGCGCCAAATCTGTGGTGTTTTTTTCCCTTTTTTATTTCATTTTACTTTAACTATTACTACAGTGGAGGCATAAATTTAACAGAATAATAACAATAATATCTTGAACTACAATTAGTTCTTTGACAATTAACCAACTCTACTTTCATTATGTTGACAGTCCGTTGTATGCTAGGTTAATTCTCCTACCAGATCTGGAGTTGGTTTCAGTTCCTTCGGTTCAGAAACTGCTTTTTGTAGACTATGATGGGTCAAATACAGACACCCAATTTCACAATAAAGTGAATTAAAAAACAGAAACATAATTATAAATATTAAATAATTATCCTGTTCCATTTCTGCAGATAGCTCGTCCACATTCCCTCTGGATCTTAGACACAGACTGGACGTTTAAACACAGCTGGTGAACGCAGCCTGTTGTTTGTTTTGGTTGATGATACAGTCACTGACACATTAGCCCACAGTGTTTCATCCATACCCCTGCCTGTCTGCGCCGGGAGCCTTTTTCGTGCCGCCGTCCTGGCCGCTCGCCATCACGGCCCCAGTTGGCTCCTCCCTCCTCCTGGAAGTACGGCAGCTCCAGCAGCTCCTCACAGGACAATCTGAGGGACGGGTCCATGACCAGGCACGACTGCACGCAAACAGCACATCCAGTTAGCATGAGGACTTAGCATTCACAACAAAGTCTAATCGGACTACTGTGTATGATGTTACAGGGACAGATTAACCCACAATTGTTTTTCCTTCTGGTTTAGGATCTTGGCCACAGGTCGTTCGGGTTTATGGGATGCACCTGCCGTGTTTGCCTCACCTGGCTGTAATTAATCAGGTGGTCTTTAAAAGGACCTTGAATGTCCCAGTTCAGTTGGCTGTGTGTAGTCCAGACCTCAACAGCCCCTCTTGGTTTTCTGACATTGTATCCCTGCTTAGTTTTCAGTTGTATCAGATCCAACTTAGAATCTTACCAAAAAAAAAAAAAAGCCTCCTGGCCCCAAACCCTAAACCCAACAAGAGGTGGGACATTTTGGTCTGAATGTCCTATTTTGGCCCAGTTCCAGCCTTTTTACTGTAACACTGAAAAGGAGACCAGACCTGCAGATGTCAGCCTGTGATATTAGAGTTCATTTTTGTAGAAAAATCATAACTAGGTTCAACCTTGTCTCATAATTATGACATAAAGTATCTAGTTTTTACTCCTCGGCCAACTCTGGCCAAATGGGTATTGTAATGATTTTATCATCTGTCTGTCTGTCTGTCCATTCAACGATGTGGTCACATTGTCTGAAGAACACATTGAGATATCTGCTCCAAATTCATACTGTGGATGCATCTTGGCATGGAGCACAAGCCTATTGAAAATAGTCCATGTTCTGTCAGATTTTGTTTTTTGGGGTAAAAATAACTAATAGCATATATCCACAATTTTTTTCCAGTTTATAAAAGACGCTCAAACACCAGGTGGCGCTGTTGTTTCACCGCTCTCTACTGGTTAATCAATGTACTACCAACCCCTGTGAACGATGACTGGAACACACCTTCATAACCTGCAGAGCATGAGGAGACACTCCATGGAAGCGCTTTTCCAAAGGTTCCTGAAAAAACAGTAATAAATAGGAAGTATTAACGTCTCTCACACACACACGCGTACATATTTTCTCTCCATTAAGATCAAAAGTATCATTCTGATGAGGAGACTCATACCGTCGTGTCCGGTTCTGGAATACTGACTCCACTGAAGAAAACGTTGGAGCGAAAGACCTGCTGATGACGTGGGATCAGGTCACCTGAGGACAGGAGACGTAATCAGAGTGTTTTACAAGTAACAACATTAAAGTGACATAATAAAAAAATCCTACTTTAAAAATCCATAGTTCATGTAAGAGTTTATCATCTAAAAAAACAAATGCTTTGAGTGGTTTTCTCATATTTCTTTTTTTTTATTCTTGCATATTATTTAGGGATGGGCACAAATAAGAATTAGAAAAAGGCATGCATTAACAAGAATATCATGATTAACTGAGTTAATATTATTATAATATTATATATACTTTGTTAGTAAAGATGCTTTATGGGACTAAATTGTACTAAAGTGGTATTTTAAACTCATCATTCATCCGTGTTCTTTATATGTGGCTACATCTGCTGATATTTTGTCATGGCCATGTTTTTCTACAAAAAAAACCTGTTAGACTTAATAAGCTGTGAGTACAATGTTTAATAATGTTAAGTCAATTTGGATAAAAATGTCTTTTGTAACCAGATAACGTCCAGATGACATGAAGGTTTATACACTTTTATACATGTAATCATAAGGTTTGCCAAAGACAAACTATCTGTCTCTCAGTTCCATGGTGGTGTTTTGGTTGGACTGAACTCTATTAGACCTACTCACAGTTCTGATACATACCATTATCCATGCTCTTTTCTTTTTTCTTAGATATTTAACAATAAAACATGACCTTTCCTTAGTTATCAATGGCAGGGATGTCAAACATATGGCCTGCAGGCCAAAACCAGCCCGCCAAAGGGTCCAATGCATGTATAGATGATAAGCTGAGATATAATATTGTTAAAATTGCACTTATTTTTCTTAAGAAATTTCAGGTTGTTCATGTTGTTCACATTTTTTTTAAGTATAGCTTGTAGATGTAAACATTTTCATTATGGAATTTTACTTTTTTTAGTCTAAAACATGGAGAAAATTTTGGAGTTGACATTATTTATAGGTTATTATTTTACTGGTCTGGCCCCTTGACATCGTATTGGGCTGGATGTGGCCCCTGAACTACGGCCTCTTGTATCTGTACCTAGAGTTTTTCGGATGAGGTACAGCTGGTCGACGTCAGACTTCCCGGGCCAAAGTGGGTTCCCGTTCAGAAGTTCAGCGAAGACGCAGCCCAGGGCCCACACGTCCACCGGGGGTCCATACTGGGTGTCCCCCACCAGCAGCTCTGGGGCCCGGTACCAACGGGTCGCCACGTAGTCGGTGTAGTCGTCCTCCGGTCCCGCTGAGGACACACACACACACACACACACACACGGTCCGTCATAGACTTGAATAATGAACACTAAATAGCATGTAGAGAGGGATTACAAGGCGCGCTGAATGACTACATGCTAAGGTATGGAAACGTGACTCCGAAACCCGAGGCCCAGAGGGTAAACAAAGACACAGAGCACAGAGCAGCACTAACTGGATGAATGCTCCTCCTATGCACTGCATTCATTTAAACACTGAAAGTGAGGAGACCATCAGCAGGAGATGATATAGGTTCCGTGTTGAATAAGTCATTAGAGGAACATTAACGCTAAATGCTCATAAATGCGGCGGCCGTCTGGGTGACCTACTCAGGATGCGGGCGAAGCCGAAGTCGCACAGTTTGATGACCCCGGTTTTGGTGAGGAGGATGTTTTCGGGCTTCACGTCCCGGTGTATGCACTGCAAAGTAAAGACATGGGTTTAAGAACAGAACAAACGCAAGATACAGGCTCTGTGTGGCAGAAGGAGACGGTGTAAAATATGTGGAAGAACAACAAAACAAAAGAAGAAAATGAAAATGGAAAAAGCAGCATAAATAAAGTCTGAGTGTGACGCCTGTGTTCTGAAGCCGGTTTCACAAAGCTGTTTTAGACTTCGACTTTTCAACTTCAAACTTTTCTCTGTTTTAGAGAGAAAAAATTAAAATAACAAAATGAAAATATTTACATCTACAAAATATCCTTTAAAAATGGGAATAACTTTCTTAAGAAAAACAATGCAATTTTAACAATATTATGTCTCAGTTTATCATCTACACATGTACATTATAACTACTCTGTTCATGTTTCAACCACTTCGTTCCAGAGTTATTATAGTTGAGATTAAGACAAAACCTGCAGCGAACAGTTTTATCAACTGACATGAGAATAAAAAAATTTGTAAAAAGTAAATATAACAATGAAAAATGAAATTAAAACAAAGGTAAAAAAAAAACTATTTTGATTTTAGACTATTTATTCTTCCTATTTATTAACTTTCACTTTTTATTTGGTTGTAATTAATTAAATTTGTAGATGCAAAGAATTCAATTAAAATTAAACAAATTGATTTTGTAAATGCATTTATTTAATCTCTTTCAGTGTCTGTAAATCAAAGCTTTCCTCATAATCCCAGAAAAATTAATGCTAAAACTAAATGAAAACTCAACTAAAACTAGTCAGTTCCTCAAAAACAAACCTTGGTATATACTGATGAAACTAACTACATACTGAACTGAAAAAAAAAAACTGAAGTGAAAGACAAAATAAACATAAAAACCACTGAACAGATGGTCAGCTCTCAGAGGATGATTTCCAGATTACTGCCTCTGATATTGATACACATTTAGTGTAATTATTGGTCCCTGTAATCACTGTTCAGTCGCACATCAGGGTTTTATCGTGTGTTCGTACTAGGAACAGACGGGTTGAGACAGGAGGAATGAACACGTGGCATGTGGAGACGCAAAAACAATCATTTAGTGTGAGAAAGAAAAGGCCAGTTGGAGAAAATCAGAGGAAAGCCAAAGGTAAAACAGTACTTTAACTGAATCGTACTGACGTTGTGTTTGTGGCAGAAGTTGACGGCCTGGAGCGTCTGCCATACGATGCTCTTCAGCTGAGCCTCGGGAACGCTGCGGAGAGTCAAACCGAGATAAAGCACTGGACAAAACACAGCCCGTTTACTTCAGCTACTATTCCAACATTTATCAAAACCAGGAGCGGAGCTGGACGCGGCCGCCTTATCGCCACGGTAACCTTAGGCCGGTCTCTCACAGCAACGGCGCCTTTGTTTTCAGGAGCAGCTAGGGTTTCTGCTGCACGGCCTTGTGGGAAAAGGAACAAATGCTCATACGGGCCTCGGCCTGCAGTCGTTTCTCTGCTCTTATCTTAAGAAATGAGGTGTTTAAAGGAGCAGGAGAGCAGGGAGTCTGTCTCTGGGAACGGTTTAGTCATTTTTACTGTAGATGTGAATATTTATGCCTCATTCTTGCTTTAAACTCATTTTTCTCTTTTCAGACTGTTTTCTTCTCTATATCTGAATTTTTAGCACAAGTTCTTCTAGAATTACCAGCAAAAAACAGTAATTAAAGTTATTTATTGGTTTCATGTCATTTTATTCTATACCATATAGATACAAAATATCTGGACACAACAATCCACCAGCTTCCCATTCCCATTGAGTTGAAATATTATCATATTCATGTCAGTTGTTATCAATAAGACCGTGGTAGAGAGGAGGACGCTCAAGAAACTGATCTCCGTCATAGACAGCACCCTCTCCACCACACACTGGACAGACAGCGGAGCACCTTCTCAAAAAGACTGCTGCTGCTCTGCTGTCCAACGGACAGATACGGTCCATCTCAGTGTACAATAAACTCACCTCTGTCTGATGTTCAAACCTGGTCATAAACATATTCCCACTCTCCACTTTACTGTCCACACTACTGAACAATTCCATTTTACTTTGCACATTACAGTTTATTGTTGCACCTTGCTGTTTTTCTACCATTTTGGTTTTTTATATTTCTAATTTATTATGTATAGCGTGTTTGCTTTTGTATTCTATGTTGATCTTATATTCTTGTTTTGCTGTCTGTCATGCTGCTGCACTACAATTTCCCAGTTTGGGATCTAGATAGATAGATAGATAGATAGATAGATAGATAGATAGATAGATAGATAACGTAACTATGGACAGAAATAAATATTGTGACAGTTATTCTGATATT
>JAPQRQ010000006.1:609815-631275 GCA_037367365.1 Apogon talboti
AAATTTTATTTATATAGCGCCAAATCATAACAGAAGTTATCTCATGACACTTTACATATAGAGCTGGTCTAAATCAGGATGTATTTTTGCACATATACCAATGACATATGTCTGCCTTTAGAAAACCATTTCATGCAGTCCTAATTTCTTCCAATTGCCTTCAAAATAAAAGTACTGACATTACTCAAACAAATAAAAATAATTATACTAATGTAGTAATCAAACAAATTTATACTAAAGTAAATGACACAAATCTGTGACACAAATTTAATTAACGTTTACTTGCTATTACACATCAAAAACAATGAACAGGTCTTACAGATTGATTAATTCCAGCTCTAAAAAATAAATAAATACAGTTAGGTTGATGTTGGTTGACCAACATTATTTTTCAGAGGCTGATATAATAAAGATATTTTGGGGCAGTAAAAAGCTGATAACTGATTAATCCTCTGATACTACAACAGCCTTCTGTCCAAAATGAACTTTCACATTATTAGAAACTTTAGACGAGTCAAAGAAATTAACACCTAAATAAATTTATGAATATTACACTCAAAATAGGCAGTATTTCCACTTTAGAAGCCTACTATTATCCATTTGCCACTTGCAACAGATGCATTCATTTATATATTTATTCATTTAACTTAAATGTTCAGTTCAACTGTTTTCCAGTTTGTTAGAGTCTAAGATGTTAAAATAAGAATGATTGCATCAAATAAGGTTTTATATTAGCTAATTGCTTGGTTATCTACAGTTGTCAGCTCCAAACATGGGCTAGGCAATGGCAAAAATTAGATGATGAAAATATAATTAAATATTTTTATATAACACTGTGGTATAATTCTTACACTTTATTGTGTTTTTTTGTCTCTACGGTTAATTTTATTTATGCAGTAACTTAAAACATATGATGGTTCAATGATTTGTGAATTAAATTAAAGACTTGATCATTATAATTAAATGTACCTCCTGTGGATTCAATAAAAGGAACATAAACGACTCTTTAAACTGGAAGGACACACTTATTTAATAATAATTGATATGTATTAAAATAAAAATTATCATAATAACATTTCTGGCTTTTTCCCCTTATTGTTATGATGTCTTAATACAAAAACCCAGTCAGTCGACCTGTAAACATATAACTGGTACAATAATCGAGGAAAATAACCCATTTTATAGGATGTCTTTGTCCTCTGACAATGTATGCACTAAATATGAGCTGTCTATAGTAAAAATAAATAAATGTAGAAGGTTTTTCCTAAAGGCTGGGACCTGAACTCACCTGTCCAGAATCTGAAAGGGTCCTCATTGACAAGTAAACACCCAGCCTGACGATTAAGTCCACCAAAAGTCAGCAAAGCTACATGAACACCGTCCTCCAAGAGTCTCCAGGTTTATACCGTCCTGAACCGAATCTCTTGTGGGGGATTTCGGGGTCTATTCTCCCTCTTTTCCTTACTACGGTCCGCTCAGTCCCTGCGCGTCCCCGGTTCCATGGAGACTCTCTGGTTATTATTTACCTTTGACACAGTCCGACACTTGAACGCAGTCCTCATTTTAATCCATTTTTAACAACACACAACGCAGTATTTACTCAGGGACGTCAGAGTAGTTCTCAGCCCTCATACGACGCTGAACTTATCCCTTAGAAACGGCGCAGAAAAAGAGCAACAAAGATGGAAATCATAGGACGCAAAGTAGGCTTCGTATTCACCAAGCGGTGTACGGAAGTTAAAGGACGCATGTGCGTGGTTGCCATGGGGACAAAAATGGTGGCCAAGTGAGTAGAAGGATGGTGCTAAAATAGTTTTAAGTGGAAGAACTTTATATAGCTCATATGGAATAGTCCATGGGTATGAAGACGAAGCCCCATAATGATACTGTATATTCGGTGTTCTTTCATCATTTAAGGACAGTGCACATTAATGAACATCTGTATTAAAATGCAAATATGCCGGATTATAACTAACATGCTAGTTTGCATCCGTAGACCCCAGGCAGGTAACAAGATAACAAAATATTGCAATTAAAACATACAAATAGAACAGCACTAAAGAAAAGTACATCACATTTAAAGGGTTAAGAGTTGGAAAAAAAAGTTCTGTGATGATGAAATTAACGTGGAATGTAGTCTTTTTTTTAAATTCAAGTACTTCTCACTAATGCTATTGTTCTTTTAGCTAACTAGCTAGTTAGCAAGTTTTTTGGCCCTATGTCTTTAGATATACTTTTATTAAAAATTAAAAATGTCAGATATTAATGACCACCTCATTTATTTATAAAACAAAGGTAAATAGAACATTATAAAATCTGAGAATGGGATGACTTATTACTAATTGAGTAAATGAAAGCAATAATTTGCTAATAAAAGAAGATAAAGAATGGTTTTCTCTACAGCTGACACACACCTCAGTCAAATTCATGTAAAATCAATGTGAAAAGCTACAAAGCTAACTTAAAACGACTTTCTCCCAATTTGATGGTTGTAGTTGTTCACAGTGCAGCTTTTCAATGCTGTTAATTTTTGTGTATTATTTCCCATGGTCCAAAATAATGTGACTGTTTTTGTTGAAAGACATAAAAGGTATACTCAGGGAGACTCTTTTCTTTATTAGTCTAAAATCAATTGGAAATGCAACACACACACACACTTAAAGTAAAAAACAATAACACAGTTTTCTTGGGGGATGACGACATGAGAGCCCCCCCCCCCAACCCTCACATCACCCCAGCCCCTTAGAAACCTAGGGAAAACCCCGTAAAGCTAGTTTATACAAATACTGAGTTAAATTAAAAAACAATAAAAATTTAAGCCATTATTGATTATATTTTATCCAATATCCATAGAAAAAAAATTTAATTTCAGTAAATTAGTTGTTTTTAATGTGGAAAGTGCTTGTATTTACCTAATTTTGCATGGTGGCCAGCCCTTAACCATCTTTGTTCAAAGATACAGTATGTTGATACCTAAAAAGTTGCATCTGTATGAAAAAAATTAAATAAAATTTCTTTTAAAAAATGAATGAAATGAACTAGAATTACTTTGGTAAATCAAAATTTTTAGAAGACAAAGACTGCAATATCCAGGGACTTGGTAAACCTAAAAAAAAATGTTGTGAAATATTTAGTTACATAATACTTAGTCCTTTTTTTGGGGTAACTTTAATTACTCAGAGAACATTTGAACAACTTTTTAAAATACATTGAAATCGTGACGTTTATCCCTTTTAATATACTCAATACTATCACATTTCACTTTGTTGCTGAATGATCACATTTTTCATATTCTTGCTACAGATGAGAGCTTCTCTGTCCCAGATATAAGTTCTACACAGGTCAGATGTTTGTAAGAGATTTACTGACTTATGAGTTATGACCTGTTTTCTCTGTTTACTGTGAATGTTCTGTACATTTATTCTTCTCGTCCAGCTCAGTGAGTTGCCGCAGCTGTATTGGGACCTAAGTGCAGAACCACACAGAGAATCATTAGGACTTCACAGTGAATGATGGGAAACCCAGAGCATGTTGCACAGACACCTGGGTGATGGCCTGGCATCGTGGACTTGTGGTGAAGGGTATGAAATGCCCCATGGTAGTCCGGTAAGACATGCTGGAGTCAGTATGACACAGAGGCAGTTTCATTCAGAGGTTAAGAGACCAGGTTAAAGGTAAGAACATTTAGGCTTTGACATTTAGTGTCAATACTCTTAAACACAGTGGTGGATTGTAATTAAGTAAACTACTTCTCAGAGGGAAATGAAACTCCATATGTATTCAGTTGTTTAATGTTTATCATTAAGCCTAGATATTCATGTAATAAAGTTTTTCCTTATAAAAGTGAGAAATAAATACAACATTTTTTTTCTAATTTGTTAAATTGTTTCTTAAATGTCATGTATTTATTCTTTAAATGATTCTATTCTAGAAACGTTCCACTTTTACCTTTGTAATATTTTTACTTTTTCACAAAATATTACAGCTTTTAATCTTGTTATATTAATTTTTTTCTTGAAATATTATAACTTTATTAACAATGTTGTGATCCATTTCATAAAATATTACAGGTTTACCCTCATGACATTTGTTATTCATATTTTTCTAGAAATATTATATCCTTATTCTTGTAAAATAGTCCTGCTTGTTTCAGAAATCTTGCATCTTTATTTTTGTAGTATTTTAAGTTTATTTCTCTAAATATTATGACTTCATTCTCAAAATATCTGATTTATTTTACGTCCTCAGTGCGGCTCCTTAATATGTTTTTTATACCTCTGTGTTTTACCTATTTACTGAACATATTATATACCTTTAAATGTACATTACAGAATAATACACAAATACTTGGAAAACAACTTCTGAAATTAGGACTGACATACCGTGTTTGGCCACCAGGAGGCAGTGTTCTCCAACTAAAGACCCTACACCCCAACAGAACAAGTGACTAACTCTGTAGTTGTTGATACTTGATACTTGTTACGTACTTTTTGTCTTCTCACCTGCTTATCTTTAATGGTAATCGGAGATAAAGCTGCACAGTCAGACATTTCTCTGTAGTACCTTTGTGTACCAGAAATTTGTCATTTATTTATTGTTACAATCTTAGGGGATTTTTTTTTTTTTTGCTTTACTTCTGTTCTTGTTTCCTTCTCTCAAATGTCAACTTTTATTGAAAGGTTTTGATGAATGGCCTATTCTTCTTTACTGTTTTTCCAGAACAGAAGACAACAGGCATTTATGTGGGGAAAAAACCTTAAAAAAAAATTCCGAGACCCAAGATTGAACTAAGGCAATTTACTATCTTTACTTTCCAGTTGAATCATCATTTAGACAGAGACGAAATGATTGAAACCATCTCCAGTTTGTTTTAGTCTGGCCTTCCTTTAGAAAATACACAATCCGACCTCTAAAAGCCACCCAGACCTGGGACAGTGCACCACACAGCCCAACCCTGCTGGCTCTCCATCATCTGAAAAGCCACCCTTCTACTTTTAGAAATGCTGCTTTCAGGCCCCTGAGGCTCTGTTCTTCTTCTTCTTCTTCATCCTGGTAACCTCACCTCACCTTCACAGCCCCCCAGGTAAATGTGGCAGTCAGTCGGTCAGACACCGCCACCTTTCAAGGCTTGTTTACATGTCAGTCATCGTTGCCTACAGAGAGAGAGAGAGTGTGTGCATCTAAAGTCAGTCATTGACGGCATTCAGATTCTGGCTTCCTGATGTGGACAGAAGGCAGGCAGGCTGCAGATCTCTGTTAAACAGCAGATGTTTTACACTGCGGCCGTTACCCTCATTTCCTGGGCGGAGAACTCCTCGCTCTATTAGACTAGTAACAGGAACCAGAAAAAAAAAGAAGAGGGGAGGGAGAGAGAGAGAGAGAAAGAGAGGGGCAGAGCAAGAGAGAGAGAGTGTAGAGGAAAAGTTATCTGAACGCTCAGCTCCCACAAATCACTTTGTCACCAGCAAGCTCTGACAAGCTCCAGTAGAGAGAGGGAGAGAGACGGGGAGTTAAATAGAGGTGCAAATAGGTGGTTGTGTCAGAGGAGACTGAAGAGGGAAGGTGTGAAGGAGCTGCAGAGGGAATACACGAGGTGATACCGATGGATGGATAGAGGCAAGGGAGCACAGAGACGAGCTTTGAGTCTGATCCCCAACACTGGGACTGGTACTCCTGCTACCGGTGGTGGTACTGCTGCTGGGTCTGGACTGTTTTAAAGAGAAGGTGTGTCAAACTTTTTCTGAAGACAGTCTTTCATTCATTTACTGCTTTGCCCAGAGTTGTCATATAAGTGTGTTTAACAATGAGGACGCAGCTACTGAGAGTTACAGGCAGGAGTTGGCGGAGCTGAAAGCAGTTTCTGGTAAACTGCAGCCGTACACAGATCACATGCTGTTATGCTAAAAAGAGGTAGTCAGTGCTCAACAGCAATACGTCTGTCAGATGTTTACTGCATGGACGTATTTCTTAATGGCTTGACAGCACAGGATCGGTGTTGATAGTGATATTTTCTCGAGCGTGGACTTTTGATTACTTCTGAGCTGACACAACCCCCTGAGACTTTTATCTGGCTTTAAAGGAAGACGAGGGGTCATCTGATAAAACTTCAAAAGCAGAGAAATTGGACAGCCTTTAAACACAGGACGTATCAGTCACATTCTCTCCTTCCCCTACAAATATATTGGACATCTAACGTCTGCATTAAGAACAGTCCTCAATGGTTTCTGAGGGGATATTGTGGGTCAAGGAGGACAGGAAGCGGTGTCAGTTGAAAAGCCTTAGAGTCAGATAGTAAGAAACTCTGCCAACACCACTTTTCATTTTGCTGAGTGATACAAAGCTCCATTTACATTATTTCTGTTTTTTTTACTGGGGGCATTTAAAGACAATACAGCGCCAAGTCCACATGTGGAAGTGTATAGGTTTGCCTTGAGTAAAACAGGATCGAATTCAGTGGTGTAGGCGAACATCACATTAATCACTAGTACATTTGTAAACTGAACCACCTGTGTTAAGTTGGTAGATAGTTGTAGACTGGTGGGTGTTGTACAAGTCTTTCGAGTGTTGGTGGCACTGTCTGTGCGCATGTTTGGCCGGGTTTTGTTGACAGCTCTGCTCTGGACTCCCTTCAGTGTCTGGGACGTCATTGTGTTACCTGTGTGGCTGAGTCAGAAGCTGGCTCATCACTCCATGTCTGGCTGCCCGCTGGGATTCTCTCCACCTGCTGCTCTGCACAGAAGTCACAAGTGTTAGGGGGTTTTCACAGCAGCAGTGACAGCAGTGCCAGCCCAGGTAAATGAACGTTTGGGACTCTCCACACTGCTTTTCTTGTTCTGCTGTGTGTGTAAACACTTTGCGTCAGTCACACCTCTCTACGGAGTGATTCACTATTCCCTAAGCATCCCAGGTTGAAGGAGGCAGGCAGCAAAGGAAGAAGCCAGGGCTGCTGGCTGAGAATCAAAGTGTATAAGAGGTTGCAAACAGTCACGCTAGCACCATGAAACTGGCATTCTTGTCTCTCGTGGTCGTGTACATGGTGGGAAATGTGAGTGGTATGTCTACGTGTAAGACATTAGACTTGGAGATGGTCAAGAAGAAGCGCATTGAGGCCATCAGGAGTCAGATTCTCAGTAAACTGCGCTTACCAAAGGAGCCCGAACCAGATCAGACTGGTGACACAGAAGAGATCCCTCCGACTCTGCTGTCCCTCTACAACAGCACCAAGGACCTGCTGAAGGAACAACAGGTCCAGGTCCACACCGTCATCTCCACGGAGCAGGAGGAGGAGGAGTACTTCGCGAAGGTGCTGCACAAGTTCAACATGACAAGTGAGTACGACAAAACACCTGTACCTCAGTTATATAGTTTAGGACTAAAGGAGTTAGTTTGGAAGCAGAAAGAAGTGATGAGACTTCAGTTACAGCACAATGAACATCAGGTAATTATATATTTTCACATTCTAGAGATGAACTGATGGTCATTCCTCAATTCTTACAATTAACACCATGTAAAGTTGTAATTCAGTGTAGTTGCTTATCATTTTTATAGGAAAAAAAACTACATCTACAACATTACATCTAATGTAATATAAGAAAACAAAGAGATGTTCCTTGAAACAGAAGCAAAAGTGTAAACATGTGTTTTAAGAAAAAAACCCAAAACTGAACAGTTAAAATAATGTCCCAAATCCTGCAGTTCCTTGAATGGCCACTTGAGTCATTCCACATGGACCCGCATTTTAAAATGCACAATTTTACAGCAGAAATACATTTACATCCTGGCACAAAAGATGTTTTTAGTATCTGTAACATGAGTGAACTGAAAACCTTCTGTTCATTGAATCTTTTTTTTTTCGTGACAGACTGTGGCACTGACAACATTAGACTGTCAAAGTAATGCAAATGTTGCATGAAGTTTATCAGTACTTTATTACAATACCCAGTCTTTTTGCATAACCTATCCACATAAGTCACATAAAACCTATCTCACATAAATAAATGATAATTTAGGAATAATTCTGTATTGGATCGTATGGCCTGCCAGCTATCTTGCTAATTAGGGCAGCTAATGCAAATTACTATCTTTATACACTAAGTTGATTTTACTGTTATCAAGCTATTTATCAAGTAACTGAAATGACTTTTTAGCCTTTCATGTAACAGTGTTAGACAGCACTGTGATGGAGTTTCATCCCTCATTCTTCCCACGCTCCACCCTCTTGTTGGTCCAAATGTGGACGCCTCTGGCCCAAAATACAAGATTGCAAAAGCCTAATTGCTTAACTAGAGGCTTCGAGGCAGTTTACAAACAATGGGCAACTTTACAGGGGCTGCATGCACTTATTTTATTCAGTCCAGTCGCCCCTTACTTTGGCAAAAATTAGCCTTAAAGGAGCCAAAGGGATCGAAATGAACTCCTGCCCAAATCAATCAGCATTTGCCATTCCGCTCTCAGCCATGTATTCTCAAACCATGTGTACCCTTTCTGATCTCTCCCCAACATCTTCAGGCAGCTTGAAGAGTTCAGAGATCACAGGCGTTACATATTAGCAGTGTTGTGTGTTGCATCTGGTCTGATGCTGTGCGTTACTTTCGTGGTATCTACGGCATTTTTACTGCTTTATTAACACTGTTATTGGCTAGTGCGCATATGCTGTTTCTTCAGCCAAAGGGATTATGGCTGTAATTGTGCAACGACTCCCAAACTATTATGATAAACATATTTTTTTTGCCTTGTTTCTTTGCTCCATTGTTCTCTACATGCCTATACTCCTCACCACATCAGGCAGGCATTCACACTATCCCTCTTTTATCCACCACTTCAAAAGAAAGACTAGAGTGGATGGACCATAGTCAGGAGAATGCAGACCCATGGTGAGAACAAAGGTGCCTTCAAAATAAGTGGTATGATTTTGTTCAGCTTAGATGAAAACCAAAGAACAAGCATTAAAACAGAAAAATGAGATGAGAAAAGACATGAAATGCACTCCTTCACCCTCACCCTGTTCTTTCTTTTTCCTCTCTGTCCCTTAGGGAATTGGGGTTTTCCTGTAACTTGAGCATTGGATTCTCCCTTGCTTACCCTGCCACTTGTTCTCCACCGTATCTCTTTCTCCCTGACCAGTTTCCATTTAATTCTCCCTGTCCACGATTATGTCCACGTCTCGCTTCTCTCTCTTGCTGCGTTTCCTGTGCTTATTATCAGTGTGTTTGCAGTGTGTTTGTGACAGGGCAGCTTGGCAGGAAGGAAGGCAGGCTGATGGCCACTGAGATCTTGAGTGACTCAGGTCCGGTGCTAGCGGTGCCCATGGGAAGCATGTGTTTCCTACCTCTGTGGAAATGCCAGAGAACACCCATCCACTGTCTTCATGTTGTTTTTTCTCTACCTTTAGTCTGCTTCTTACAACAAATGTCAGAGTAAACCCCAAGTGTTACAGTGTACGTGGGTGATTGTGCAAGAAATAATGGGAAATGCGCAAGAAATAGTTCGCAATTATTGGGGGGAAAAAAAGCACGGGAGACAATCCAGCTTCAGGTCAACCTTGAGATGTGAATGCAGACGACCAAACCAATTAATATACAATCCACACTTTATGGCTGTTTTTACTGGACGACTCATATTTTCCTGACACCCCAAAAACAGCCCAGAGGGATGCATATTTGCGTGCAGAGCATTTTCTAACTTAATAGTTTTAGTCTCCATTGTGGTAATTGTGTGGTGGATTAGACTAAATTCCCTCAGCCGGTTTGCATTCACATCCCATCCCAGTGAAGCCCACACAAATTCACCTCTCCCATTTACCGTGGTGTCGGTCCAAATGCAATTCAGCTCATTTACAAGGGAAGCTCTTTTCTCCTTTGGAAACTGGCCACTTTGCACCAGTCAGGGGTAAAAATGAGTTAACAACTATGGAGCTGTATCACTAAATATTATATATAGAGGTAAATTAAAGTAGTAGCGTGGAGGGGTCATATATCATGTGTGAGAAAAGAGTGAAAAAGAATCTATGAGTGGGCTGTAGGAGGGTGGAGCCGAGCATATGAAGGAGGCAGGTATTTAGCCTGTTGCTGGAATCTGGTTCCTCCCACTGGTAATTACAGAGCTGTCTCTCTACCTGTCACAACAGCTGTCCAAGGCTTACCTGTGGATAGGCCCTGATTCAACACACAAATCCCCCCACACCCATGTTAGTACGCACACTAGTCTATCTTTACCCCTATCTTCAGGAGCAGGGCCTTATTCAGTCAAGCATGAAGACATTTTAAACATATTCCCCTCAAGGAGTTGGGTTCCGGAAGTCTGGTCAAGACCCGGACCACAAACACCACAGCTTTACAATCTGTATTAGTAAACTGTACAAAAGCACATTGGTTTGTGGACAGTCGGCTAAAGTCTTGAGTTTGGCATCATTTTTTTTTTTTTTTTTTTGGAATCGGAAGTGACCATATTTGGACAAGAGAGTAGAGCTATAAAATGAGAGAGCAGGGAACTCACCAAACTAATGCTAATACTGACTTACTAATTAACACCTCTATGTTAAAAACACTTATTTATTTGGGTAATGAATGTTAACACATATAGTTGTGTTTAATATCAGTTATATCAATGTAGGCTTGCTAATTATTGCTAACATTTGGTAATATTGATACGCTAACAGGCATGTAATCAAATCCAGGTGAGCTTCATGAAACATATGTATAATAAAGTTCTTAAAATGTCTTAGGTTGTGTTGTGTGTTCAGCATATACAGGTAGGCATAAACAAAGGAGCTAGCTGTCAATAATTAATTAAGTCACGACCTTAATTACAGATTATTTTAAAAGTAACGTATCACTGTGTCAAACTGTGTACCCTTGTACATTTACTTGTACATTTTTAGTGTGCTCAAATTCTATAGATTCTATAGAAAATCACAGTCATAAAAAAACTCTTAATACAAATAAATGCACAATTTAGTGAATAATGTGAAAAACAATGTTGCATCACCATATCTAGTTCCAGTAATTGCTAATTGACCAGCTTGATTTGAGAGGATTTTTTTTTTAAATAGGGCACTGCACATGAAAGTACACTGTGTATACAACATGCCACATGTAACTGCAACAACAGAAGTACATGATTTGAGACGCAATGTGTATAAGTTTTACCTCTACACATATTTCAGTCAAAACAAAAGACTGTCAGTAGCTACAAATGGCAAATCCAGCTCCTCTGTTTTGTACCTTTCATAATAAAAGTCCACTGTGTTACTGAATTTGTTCACTAATAGATAATGCAATAAAATAGCTTACAGTTTTATTCACATCACGATTAGTGACTCATATTCACATTACATGACTCTGTAATGAAATAACTCAAAGTAAGACTACATGTAAAACCAGGGGATATGACAGCAAATGAAACAGACTGTTACAGTAAATACATTATGGCCTAATTTAAATACTGTTTTATATATTTCATGTAATGTAAGCACACAAGTTAAAATAAAGAATCTAAGTCTAGGTGCTTTTACAGATTTTTATGTGGAAATACTACATACTGTGTGTTAAAGCCTTAATACAGTTCAATCGGGTGAATCATATAAGCAGTTCCTCGCTTAGATTTACCATTTACTGATAAATTCACTATAGAAACCAAAACCATTGCACTGCAGGTTCTGCTTTGGCTTCATTTTTCTGTCCCAGAGGCTGCGGCTGGATGTGATTTGTCATGTTATGTTTTTGTGGTATAGACAATACTACAATAACATGACCAGTTCTGTGACAGACTGACACACGATGCAAGCGGTTAATTGGAAACTAGAAGTGAAGATAAAGCTCCGATGTAATTATGACACTGAAGCCAATATGCCTGTGAGGGGAAGTGACTTAACATCCTGTTTCGTAAACACTTCTCTAACCCTTAACACATTTATCACGCTTTACTCAAACTAGCTGAAGATGGTGACTTTCCATGCTTGGCGTTGCTCGGCGCATCTCTGCCAGTTCGCTGCTCTCTACATGCTATACACTGTTGTGACGCTGTTTCCATTCATGCGCTTACAACCGGAGCGTTTGACCCGGCTCTGGGTGGGACCAGTAAAATGTCATCTCATTTCCCTTTGCACTCCACTCCAGCTCTTTTCAGTTTCACTTTGGCTTCACTACAAGGACTGAAACACGACCTAAAACAGCAACGCAGATGGTTTTGCCGGTAAATGATACACAAGCGGCCCGGACATGGAGGATCCTGGTACAGCCTGGGCCCAGTAGGCAGGACAAGTATTTGAGGCGTTGTTGTAGCTGCTGTCAAAGAGTAATTCCCGGATTTGAGAGCAGCGAATGCCGGCATTGGCAGGCTGAGGCAGAGTGGAAGGTTTGGGTTTGAGCCAGACCAGCGCTCCATTGACACACACATCTCCAATTTCTCCAAACCCCCACTCACACCCTTCCACTCCTCACAACTCTGTTATATTCATACAACTGCTTTTTTTTTTTTTGACTTTGCTGTTTCCTTCGCATGTACACTGTTACTACCTCACACCCACTTATTTTCTCTTTCTACACGGCATTTCACTCTCAATCATCTGCCTCCCTGTGCTTATCTTTGCATGTTTGCATCTGACTTAATCCCTTGTAATGCAACACGGGCAGATTTATGGCCTTCAGTAGCCTGGGTCTGTTTTCTATCAGGAATGTTCTTGCTGTCATGATATGGTCAGGCTCAGAAATTAAAGCTGCAAACAGGCAGCAATAAAGTTAAGAAAACAAAACACCCTATGTTCAAATTTAAAGCAGCTGGAGTCGATAAATATGTGGCTACGGTTAAGATTACTGAGAATTACTAATCATATTTCGTGTGAATGTGAAACCAGAAATGAAAAACATCAATAAAACACTTGACACAAGTTTATTTTTCATGTTTATTACCATAAAAACCCAGTATTATCCAGATGATAAATTGTCTTTAATCACACACTGTCAAATGAAGTGTAACACTTTTAAAGGAGTTATTCAATTAATGTTTGTAACTCACATGCCATCAGTTGCTTCCAAAGAACACCTATTTGTTCCATTTAATCTATTCTCAAGTTCAGTCCTTTAAAAACAAAACTTTCTTATATAAGAGACACTACAGTACATTTAATTTACTGTGTAAGCTGCAAAACTCACCAGTTCCAGCTGCCTTCTATTTCCAAAAAGGCCCCATAGTCTTGGCTTTCACATCAACTTTGGATTTTCTGACTTTCCTTTTTGATTCAAACTGAACCTTTTCCGAACCACGGCGCAGACCCAACAGCCGGTCTGTGGTCTGACCAAAGGAGGCCGTCTCGAATCTGATCAGACCGAGCCATGGTTTGATTCATATACAATACAAAACTTTCCTGATGGGGACAAAGTTTTGGACCAATCACAAGAGGTTAAAGCAGGGCTGTCATTGCGAAAAGCAGAACTAAAAAATGAGTAGAATTAACAACAGGCCTGTCCATCTATAAACGAAGACACGTCACGTAGATTCTGGGCTATTGTAGAACAGACGACATAATGGGCAACGTGAAAAGGAACTGTCACGACCCAGTCCATTCCATGTATGTATGTACAAATGCTGCTACTTAAAGTCATTTACACCCTTAAATATATACAGAATAATAAAATAACACATATAAACAAAAAAAAAACTATTCACACACACAACCACACATGTATTATAAAATAAAATAAATAATATAAAACAAAAGACTTATGGGTGGTGAAAACTAAAGACATTGTTAATGCAAAGTATTTTAAAATTCTAGCAACAGGAAGTAGGTACATACATTAATATTAGACTATAAACTACACCACACTTGACTTCAACATCATTTCCACGAAGCCTCCAACTTTTAATCTGATTTCACATGATACCTCTTCTACAAAAACATTTCCTCTTAGAGTGACATGATCTAATGAATGACTGGAATAGTCAACCAGAGCACGACACAATGAGGAAGCCCATTCTGAGCCAAAGAAAACCAATATATACAGGTGGTTATACTCTGATGAAAACATACTTAAGAATACTGTTGTATAGTCCTGTTCATAGGAGTGTAAATCTCATTCTGGGCTCTCCAGGTCAGGTTTATAACCAGCCTTTTTTTTTCAATCTACAGGACGAAATAACACAGAGACGACGAAGAAACAAAACATCACCATGCACTTCAACATCTCAGAGATACGGGACAGCGTGGGGGATTATCGCTTGCTGACCAGCGCTGAGCTACGGATGCTCATCAAACAAACCGCCATTTTATCTGAGCAGCGCGTGGAGCTCTACGGCGGTCTGGGTCCGTCGACCCGTTACCTGGCCTCCCGCTTCGTCACCAACCAGTGGAGGGACAAGTGGCTGTCGTTCGACGTCACGGAGACGCTGCAGAACTGGCTCCAAGGCAACGGTGAGCCACAGTACTATATGTAGTGTTCAAGCTCATGTTTACTGTTACACATGTTTTTTTATGTAGATTTAAAACTTCTCTGCTTTCTTTTTTGGAACTTTTTATTTTGTATTTTTATTTTTTTATAAAGGTACAATCGAACATTCCCTGAGAGCAAATCAATAACAATTAAAAGTTTAAAAAAAAGACAAGAAATACATAAAGGCATTGTTACACAACTTCAACAATGTAAATGAATGTACATAATAAAAATAAAAACACCCAGATTCACCTTGTGACAGGGTGAATTTCCTTTAATTAAAGAGCTAGTTCAACAACCCAAGAGTTATAAAATCATGTACAGTTTTACAGGGTTCCACCTTTGAGTGAACAGGTCTGTTCTCATTGGAAGAGATGCAGTCATTTGTTCCATAATACACACTTGCTTTAAACCTTTGTGTTTTCATTTGGTTTTGGTTGGTGGGTTAATAAACAACAGTATGAGCAGTATGTATTTTAGATGAACGTTAAAGTCTCCAACTGATGTAACACCGCGTAGATAAAACAAAGGATTTGAAGGTATCTACATTTTTACAGTGTTTTCAATCTCCTGTTTCATGCTTCTCTACTCTCACCAGAGGATCAACAGGGCTTCCAACTCCGACTTTTCTGTGAATGCGGTCATACGATAGACAACGGCTTCAGTTTTTCCATCTCTGGGATTTCAAGCGGCAGAGGAGACACGGCAACGTTACAGATGATGCAGCCGTTGCCCTACATCCTAACCATGTCCATCCCTCAGAACGTCAGCAGCCACCTTTCAACACGTAGCAAACGCTCCACGGAAACGAGAGATACCTGCACAGCGTAAGTCCAAGTGCACATGAGACGCTGTTGTGTTTGTGTTCCATGTAGTTGCATTTCACCGACCCGATGGGCATGTGGTTGTTTTAGTAGTTGTGTGGTACGTGGACTACATTTATTCGTTTCATTGGTCGTTCACCCATGTACACACACGAATGCAAGGCAGCAATTGTGGTTGAGCGTTTTGCTGGAGGACACCAGGCCTGTGATTAATGGATGACCATCTGTACCTCCTAGGACTCAGCCGCTGCAATTTGTACACCAGATGTAAATGCCATGTTTAACCATACGTTTTAATCACACATTCGCTTCAGCGTTGGATCTTGGAGCGCTGCAGGGTTTTTTTAGGCTAACCCAGATGTTAGCGTCGCCTCGGTGGCCTTTGTATTACCCAAACACTGACTCATGTTTGTGATTCTTAAACACTTGGTTCAGCAAAATAATCTTCCCAAATTAAATCACTGTTATGATTGTTGAAGTGCTGAGTGAGTCTAAACTAAAATGTTCACATCAGACTATAAACAAACTACACTACACTTGCCTGAATTCCCCTTCACCTCCTCCAAATTTTCAACATGCACAAAAACATTTCATCTGAGGGTGACATGATCTGGCAAAATGAAAGGAATAGTTTGTTAGAAGACAACTCAGTGAGGATGGAGTAGGTGGAGTAGATCCCAGCGTAATGATGACAAAACCAGACATTAACACATTTGCATGTGTGAATATACAGAGTGAATATACAGTTGTAGCCAAAAATGTTCACACACTTCGCTGTTTCAGTGTTTTTAGATTTTTCTTCTCCAGCTGTTTCAGCTGCTTCTATTTATATTGAAGAATAATTAAAAGCATTTAATCCACTTTAATCCACAAATAAATCACAATTATACAAAGAGTCCATTTATGTCATTGCCAAAACTTTTTTCTATGTCTGTAATTATAAGAACTATGTTTGCATTGGTATATAATCACACAAAAATTACAATTGTTGTGTTTTTATTGCCTTAAAATGAGCTGTTTATATTTATATCCATCATGTTTCTACAGTAGTTCTGAGTAGACACCCTCTTCTTTTTACCATTTTATAATATCTGACCAGTGTTTGTGCACTATAACATAAGGTGCACTATCGTCATCTATTGTCCTTAAGCAAAAAGCCCTGAATGGATAAAAAAAGACTAGTTCCAATGAGAGACTTCTGCTTTTTTGTAGGTGAAAGTTTTCAGTTGAAAAACCCATTAATTTAAAGATCCAACCATCCAACCATCTGTCAACCCATCCATCTGTCCACCAATCAATCCATCCATCCATCCATCCATCCATCCATCCATCCATCCATCCATCCATCCATCCATCCATCCATCCATCCATCCATTTTCTTCTACCCACAGCCCAAACACAGATGCCCAGACTTCAGCAAATACAGTACATCATAAAGTCCCAAATACCAGCTCATTTCCTTGTTTCAACACTGAATTATATCTATGCTGAAAGTGTAAAAGTGTAACTAAAGACTGTTCTCTAAAATCAAATGGATTCGTCCTCTGGGAGCCATAGATACAAACCCACCGACATAAACCTTTCACTTCATCATCTGTCATCCATCGTCGTCTCAGCCTGGACGAAACTAACCACTAACCGAAAGACAGACTGACATATTTGTCCCTAGAGCACCAATAAAAGGTTTTACACACCCTCAGCATAGACTTCCCTTAATAACAGTCTTTTCTCTCTGTTTTCTGCAGCCAGACAGAGACCTGCTGCGTTCGTTCCTTGTACATCGACTTCAGGAGAGATCTGGGCTGGAAGTGGATTCATAAGCCAACAGGTTACCATGCCAACTACTGCATGGGCTCCTGCACCTACATCTGGAACGCCGAAAACAAATATTCTCAGGTACAGTTTAATGCACGTCTGATACATGGATGAATGGTCTTTAAATGAATGTTAGTGGAATAATAAGAGAGTAAGGAATACACTTATAGCAGTGCCATTTTATTTCTAGTGCTACTGTTGTGAAATCTGTAGCATAGTCAGCAGTGGATCATTTTCTGTTGTAATGAATATTCAGACATTTAGAAAATTAATTCCAACCATATGCATTTGATGGTGTGTTCTTTATATTGCAATTAACTTTTAAAATTCACAATATAACCTTATAATCAATCACAATGTGGTGAAAGGTATCGAATCCTCCCTCTGTATAATCTTACATATTTTATGGTCTGATTTTGCAGCCCTACATAATGATGTATTAATACCTGGTTAAATTTCTTCATCCTTCTTAGTTGAGGCACAGTTGTATAGAGGTGTGTGTCGTTGAGTGTTGAGGGGATTAATTGATTACTTGGTTGATTACCAAAAAAAAAAAAAAAATCCTCAATTACTTTTAAAGCAAGCTCATTTAACATGTGCTCACAACTTCAATATGAGATAAAGACTGATATGTCTTTGTCTCTTCAAGGTTTATTATGTAAGATTGCGTGATTAAGTGAAGTTTGTGTTGTTTGGAGAGACGGTCATTAACTCGATAATAAACAGTTTTGCTCATAAAAACCCTTGAGTTCTCTACATGGAAATCAGTTTACAGGCTGTGGTCACAGATACAGGAGTTGAAGCAGTTGTTTTCTTATAAACAACTACTGAATATCAGCCAATGACCGACTCCCAGCACAAGATAGACTCTGAAACAAACTTCAACTAATGAAGACAAATTAGGGCTGCATGACTTGGTGAAAATGTCAAAGAAAATCCTCAGATTTCTGATCATTTTGAAGGGTGTATGTTTTCTTATTCTAACACACAAACTGAGGCCAGAATAAAAATCAATACTTCAAAAAATTATTAAAAAAGGATGTGATGTTAATTTGGGACGACTGACACAGTCCACTTCTCTGTTCAGTGTCACTGAGTCCAGAACATCCACTTTTCACTGCAGCCCTCTATAATACTATAAAAACATAGACTGATATTATGATGCTGATTCAATTGATTGTGCAGCTCTAACACAAATACATATGTCCTCAAATAAAAAACATGAGTCAAGCACAGACCAGGGCTCGAATAATAACCAGTGTTAAAGGTTACACAAACAGATAAAAGCTAGTTCTACAGGCTGGTAAAAAATAAAAAAGTAAACCTCATTTAATGTGATAAACAAAATGTACACAAGTTTAATGCATTCAACATCATAATCCAGCTGTTGTCAAAAATGTTGTAACTCTCATCTGAAATGTTGTTGTCCAGTTTCAGTCACTGCAGGTGTGTGCGTCTTACTTTCTGTCATTTGTAGAAACTTAAACACACAACATGAAGATATTTACACAATAAAAGCACTGAAACATTATAGAGGCTGTTACATTGGAAAGGTGAAGGAAATGTGGGGTTGATAGATAAGTGCATTACAGTATTTAGAACATCACAAATGTGAGTAGATCAGAATGATGTTTTACACTAAAGAGGATCCCTTGTACTTATTAAAAAGATAAAATTAGAAATAAATCTGATCTAATGCAAACTTTGTTCAAATAAAGGCCCGCTACCTTATACAGCCGAGAGAAACGATCTTATCTTATCTTATCTTATCTTATCTGATCTTATCTGATCTTATCTGATCTGATCTGATCTGATCTGATCTGATCTGATCAACACTTTTGCCAGTATTGCATAAAAGGTGATATTTTTAGGGGGGTTTTAAGCCTTATCTGCTGGACTTACTGTGGTACACATCATATTACTGGTGACTTTCTTAGCTGATGCATCCGTTTGCTGTTCTTTCTCTGACCTCCCTCTACCTGCTTCCAGATCTTGGCCCTGTACAAGCATCACAACCCGGGGGCCTCAGCCCAGCCCTGCTGCGTCCCCCAAGCACTGGAGCCTCTGCCCATCCTCTACTACGTGGGCCGGCAACACAAGGTATCGAAACCACAACTGAGCAGCGCACATTCTGAGACCGAGTGTTTACAGAGCATTTTTATGTGAAAGCCACGTTTGCGTATGATTTATCACCTTCCCGTGAATTTTCACTTTCAGGTGGAGCAGCTGTCCAATATGATTGTGAAGTCCTGCAAGTGTAGCTAAAAATACAACAGGGCCACGCCGCTCTGCCTCCCGTCAGACGTACACAACGATGAAAGAAGTTCTATTTGAGACCACAGAGAAAGAGGAAAACGTAGACGTGGACCATCCTTTGACCCAAGCTATTACCATGTTGGAAGCACATCAAACCATGGACTTCTTTATACAGATATATATATTTTCCTTGTGTATATACATCGTCCTTACAGTGATAAAAGCATATCCGTGTTGAAATTAATTTATTTGTCGGATTGAAAGTAAAACAAAAGTCAAACCATGAAAAGGGATTCACAAGGATGCCAAAGGACACGAGGACCAAGCCGACCTTGAAGGAAGAACGTCTTCTTTCCTTTTTCACATATGGTTGTTGGAACGTTTGTGCGCTTTATTAGCCTCCTTAAAAGGTCATATTTAAAGGTGCTAAATCCCAGGTATGGAAAACGGCGTTGGGGTTTTCCTTGGGGATAATGCTGCAGGTGTTTTTTAGAGAAAGCTCCACTGTTGAGGACCACAGGGACTGTCCGACCGGGCCGGGGGGGGGGGAATTCCTCCGCCTGAGTGAGAGCCATCCGTCGGAGGATCGTTTCACAAGAACCGTCCATCAGCTTGACTCGCTTTGTTTTTTTTCTACCCACGAGTTCTGTTTTGTTTTTTTTTCTACAGTGCTGTTTGTGTTCATAAGTGAATGTCAGCGTGTCATTATGACTGTCTAAGCCTTGAGTAATATCAGTGGTAAAGACACCGTGTTTTCTCCCCCTCAGGATTTACAGCCGGTTTGTCGTCTTTACACGGTGAGGGTCTGGGAATGTGGTTGTTGGTTTTTAGAGGAGAGCAATTCAGACTCCATGGACACATTTGCTGATTTATTTTTTTGTTTTTTAATCATCATTATAGGTTAGAGAGCAGCATATTGCCTTTTATTTCAGGACAAGTTATGACTTTCATCTGAAGTGTGATGCAATACACAAGAATCCAGAATGACTTTTATTATTTTTTTTAAAGTTTACCTTGTTTTTTCAAGTGCACTTACTATTTGGAATTTGTATGTGTAAATATTTTAAAAATAAAAATTGCTGTTAAATTATCAAGGTGGAAGATTTCTGAGCGAAATAAAACCACGTCATGTTTGCCCAGGGCTGTATTGTGTAGGTGTGTGTGCATGTGAGCATGAAGTTTCCATTAGCGTGTAACTCTGCCCTCACATCGAGCCTCAAACCGACGCACGATTCGGAAACGGGAGGCGTGGTGTGAGGTGTGAGACGAGGAGTTCAGGGACATCCCCACAACAGACAAGATGAGATGAGGTTTGTCTACTGGGTTTTCACCTAAAAACTCTGACTTATAAAATGAATATCAGTTTAAAGGTTCAGTGTGTGATATTTAGTGACATCTAGTGGTGAAGTTGCAGATTTCAACCAAATCAATACTTACCCTCAGCTACAGGAGTTGCAAAAAAGTGTTTCATTAGTCATTTTAGTTCAGGGGCCACATACAGCGAGACCAGTAAAATAATAACATAATATCCTATAAAAAATAAAAACTCCAATTTTTTCTCCTTGTTTTAGTTTAAAACAGTGAAATCAAATAATGAAAATGTTAACATTTACAAATTTTACATACCACTAAATATATTTGGAATTTCTTAATAAGAGCAATTTTATCAATATTATGTACATCTGGAGTTACAACTTTCAAATCTCAGTGGATCTACTGCATAATATTGTTAAAATTTTGGAGTTTGTAACTAAAATGAGTTTGACACCTTTGACTGTTAACCCATAAAGACCCAGCGCTACTTTTGTGTCAGCTCCCAAATTAATTTTTCTATAGATTTAACCTTTCTTAAGTGATTTATCATCATTTATTGCAATATTATCCTCTGTGTTTTGTATTTTTTTCAGTGAAAATCACATATTTTCCTATATTTAATTTACTAATCATGTAGATGTTCATAAAATCTCAGATTAAAGTTGAGGGTTATTACATCAGAAACAGAGAAAACTGAAGAAAAAGTGAATTTTCACCGAAGATATCAATAACTGAACTAAAAACAAGTGTGTCCATCCACTGTCATTGATCCAACTCCATGGGTTTTACTGGTGAATCAAGGTTGTAGAAGATGACGGTGTT
>JAPQRQ010000006.1:654067-669285 GCA_037367365.1 Apogon talboti
TAGATAGATAGATAGATAGATAGATAGATAGATAGATAGATAGATAGATAGATAGACAGATAGATAGATAGATAGATTCTATATTACTAATAATATAATTCAGTTCTAACAGCCCATATCACTCAAACACCCATATATCATGTAACACCATTCCATCTTGGATAAATCTTTGATGTGTGTGTGTGTTCTCAGATGTCCTCCGTCGTACTCATTTGTGTTCAGTTTTGTGTATATGGGATGAAAAGGGCTGAGGGGTTGACAGGTCTTCCCTCTCCACCTGTCCTGTCTCCATCCACGCCCCTCCCACTTCACACCTGCAGTTTAACCCAGATGGTTATCGCCGTCTGAGTCAGCAGACCATATCTTCTGCGCTGTCTCTTCTTTTCTCCCTCTTCCTTCTCATCTTTTTGTTCACCCCTGGCAGCTCTTTGAAGCTCCTGGTTTTGACTTATCACTAGAAGTGAAAGAGGTGAGCGATAGGGGAAGAAAACAGATGTAGGGTGGAGGAAAAACATGAGACAACGATGGAGCTAAAGACCACACACCGGTACTTTACACCAAGGTATATTTAAATCAGGTTATTACAGTTAACAAAATCTACACACTAACAGTAGCAGTGAAATTAACTCCTTATCAGGTAAGTGACTATTTTTGGTAAGTTCCTCAAATATTAAATATGGGGCCAATCCCGTACCAAGTGAGGTCCAGAAGCATGTTGGTTTTTATAAAACTATACAGTGATTCAGAGAGATTTTTATAGACATTCTGAAGCTGTAAATAGTGAATATGAGTGATTTTTGTCAGTTTATGACCTAATAACAGTTGTTTTATTGCGTGTGTTTACTTTTTAGCAAGTGCTGCTCAGATGTTTTATGGCAAGAGGAGGGAGACTGTTGTCACGGCAACCGACGAGGAGGTAGATGACGATGTCCAGCAACATTTCGAATCTCAGAGTATTTCAATGAGCGCCCTTATAACGGGTTACATTAAATGAACTACAGTCAGGTCCATGAGTATTTGGACAGCAACGTTTTGTAGGGTTTCCTCTGTTCACCACCACAGTAGGACAGAAATGAAACGTGCAGATGTGGTTGAAGTGTGGACTTTTGGCTTTAATTCAAGGGCTTTAATACATTTGTTGCATCAACCGTTAAGGAATTACAACCGTTTCGATAAAAGGCCCTCTATTTTTCCTTCAGGTTTAGAGGTTGGTGGTGACCAAAACTGTAGTGTAAAAAATGTCTTTCCAGTACTGATACTAAGCTACATAATGAATATATATCAAGGATTATTCAAAAAGTCTATATTTATTAATCCTGTATAATATAAGAAGAATGTGTAACTTTTTCTGTGAAGACAAACCCACCCATATGATGTTGACAGCCTGATGAAAGACACCCCATTAAAACCTCATTGTGTAATAGATACTGACGGCGCTGGGCCTAAGTCGGAGCTGCTGAGGGACCATCAGAACATCCGTCCTTCCTTCCCACTGTCCCGATCGTCCACTGGGGTCCGCAGCTCGGTTTGGTCGACAGATTAAACCTCTATTTTGAGGCTGTGTCTCCTCTGGGTGCAGATCCTACGTGGACTTTGTTGTCTTTTCAGACCCCAGAGTCAGATCCTCTCTTCTGTTTATTATCGAGGGAGATGGTCTTTAAAAGGGGGGTGGGGGGGGTAGATTAGTCCCTCTGAGTCCGCAGAGAGAGCAGGAGAGAGAGAAGCGACGCTGAGCAGGAAGGAAACGGAGGGGCGGGACCGTGAGAAGGATCCAGAAATGTAATTGGTACCTTTCCTTTTTTAGAAAACATCTCCAACTTACTGAGGTCCAGTAAATGAGTCAGGGCGCAGCATGCTTTATAACCACACTCAGACACTCACACATTGTTTATCATACTTTCCCTTTGTACTTTTCACTTTGAAGAGGGTTAGAGTTTCTCCACTCACTTTGATCCTCCATGTTTTAAGCTATGATGTTAGCTACTGGTTATGTGCATGACAAGAAAGCACACCCACCATCTGCTGAAAACGAAACATACGTTCTGCCAATTAGCCTTTACTTTGTAGGGATTAGAGTTATTGTAGTTTGGAGTTTTTAATTAAGTATTTATTTAGTCTTCAAGTTTGCTTTTGGATAGTTTTACAAGTGCCTGAGTGGTTTTATTTTCATTTTTATTCTTAGATGATTAGTGGTAGGTACTTATAGACTTATAGAGGATAACATCAAATGGGATTCGCAAAACCAGGGCCAATGATGTGTAGTGTTATTGTATGTTTGTTTTTGTTTTTTTTATGATCGATGTCCAGCACTTTGCTTCAGCTGTGGTCATTCTTTAAGTTGAGAATAGAGCTGAGTTGAGCTGAGTTAAGTAAATTGGTTTCCAGAGCTAAGTCAAAAGCAAAACTGGTTCAATAAGTTCACATACATACATGAATATTGCCATATTTTTTCTTATAATGTATAATGGAATGACATCGTGGGCGGCACGGTGGTGCAGTGGATAGCACTCGTGCCTCACAGCAAGAAGGTCCTGGGTTTGATCCCAACACCAGTTGGTGGGGCCTTTCTGTGTGGAGTTTACATGTTCTCCCCGTGTCTGCATGGGTTCTCTCCAAAGAACGTGTGAAGTGTCAGCGAGCTGTGATGAACTGGCAACTTGTCCAGGGTGTACCCCGCCTTCGCCCTTAAGCAGCTGGGATAGGCTCCAAGCGACCCCCGTGACCCGAGTGAGGTTAAGCAGGTTCACAAAATGGATGGATGGATGGAATGACATCGTCTTCAGTACCTCTATTCTGCTCTTCTATAGTGGTAACAATGTGCAGCACAAGCTACCAATTAGAAACAGTCGACAATAAACAACTGTTCTCTAGCACTAGAATGACTTGGACATCAACTTCACAAAAGCACATGAGCATGTACAAATATTCCATGCCGATTCTATAATTATTGTATAAAAACAAATCATAATACTACCTGTTTAGCGTTGACTGACTGAGAGCAGATTTCGCTAATTAGCATAAAAAATTTATCGAAAGTTTCAATAGGTTGGAACCATGAAAAATCATGTTGAGTCATTTGTTCTTATATAATGGGATAACACTGTAACATTGCATATACTGAATATTAAAGTTATTTCATAAAACTGGTATCAAACCGAGAGATTAGATGGTAGATGTTTTAGGGGAATAATACACGATGTCTGTGAGTAACTTACATTTACATTAAGGTGTAACGTTTTAAAGGTTCAGTAAAGAAGATTCTGTTTGGTGATGGAAGTATGTTGTTAATTGACGTTATTGATGCTATCTCCAGTTGTAAGCTAACAACTGTCTTGGTTGCCTAAACCCATGACAATCTTGTCATGTGTTGATGCCTTCGCATTTCTGGTGAAGTGACGTCCGGACAGTGCCATAACTTTATGGTTTAGTTACGTTTCGGCATAAAAACAATTTGGTTAGGGTTAGGAAAAAGGTCAGAGGAATGGCTAAAATAAGAAAGACAAAGAGAAGAATCAAAAATAAACACAATGTGAAACAGGACATGAATCCTGGCCTCCTGTGGTTAAGTCCACAAACTCAAATCCTAAAGGTTTTGGTCCCCTAGACTACATCATCTGGTCCATGTCATCAATGTCTGACATCTATGGTCTTAACATTAGCTTCTATCTGGTGCCCTGTGTGGTGAACGTTCATACTATAGGGCCGGTCTTGCATATCCAGGCTTTATTAGCTCTGTTTTGATGCTGTGTATAGATGTAGTATCTAGCATCTGCTAACATTCTGGAATGGGGATAAAAGTTGTCAGTGTTGTTTGGTAGCAAAAGTGTGCTACAATAGGTACTACTTAGAAACTGCTATTGCACAACACTGTCACCTCTACAAACTTCACATAAACACACAAGTATGTACAGATCTTCTCTGTTGACCCTCTATTTATCATGTTAAAACTGTCTCAGTTTGCTTCAAAGCTGTCTCCTCCCTCACGTTGCCACACCTCATCAGCCACAGACAGTTTCACCTGGGACTCCCAACTGCTGTCCTCTCCCTCACCCTGCCACACCTCATCAACAACTTCAGGTCCACCTGTTGCTAACAGGTGTTCCTTATCAGCTGGCCAGCATATAAACAGCTCTGGATAAGTTACTCTTTTCCAGATTGTTCTATCTTCATGCTTGACTCTGCAGTGCTCTGTTCCTGCTTGACTTCTCGGTTCTGACTCCATCTGATTCTGTTGACGTTTCTTTGTCTCTGCCCCAGTAAGCTGACCAGCCTTCTGTCCCTGACTATGATCTCTGCCGTGGTTCTTCCTGTCTCTCGTCTGCCTGTCACGGCGTGGCGCTTATCGGTCCACATCGTCTCTGTGAGGCCTTCCTCGTGGTCCAGACTCTTCACACCCCCGCTGATCCGGAGCTTCGCACCTACCCAACTGAACTCTCCCACAACCTGATCGTTACCTCAGTTACCTTTAATAAAACCTTTTGGAACTGTTCATCTGAGTGTGTTGCATTTGGGCCTCCATCCTGTACACCACCTGTTACATAAAACACTATACTGACTGCATTAAAAACCTATTTGTGCATGTATTTTATCTGTATATGAATGTAGTGTCTGTGTGAATTTGGAGCTACACAGCTAAAATGTCACAATAGATCAGAAAACCACAGGAAGACACTTTAACAACATAACATAACATGCCAGTGTCTGAAGCAATAAAATATTCCCTGACTATTTATGACTATTTCCTGTGCAGAGGACATTGAAAATAAAAAACATAAGTGAAAACAGGCCCAGGGTGATTTTTTTGATTTCCTTTCTTTCTGTTTGTGAATTGCATGGGGATAAACAAATACTGTTTTCATTTTAGGATAACTTGGTCTATTTTTCGGGTATAAAATTTTTCACTAGACATTTGAGCTGTATAAAACCAGTCCCACGACGTCCTGCCCTATATAGTGAGTGATTCTGGCCTCGGCGAATGCTTTCTGGGAGAGCGGGCGGGGTTTCAGGTCCCCATAAACCCCCTCAGTGAGCTTGGCTGAACTGAGGCTGTGACCCTCACCAGTGGGAGTAAACTCCAGTTCAATCACAGCCCATTACTCATCCCGCCGCCTCCCCTGTCCACTCAAACACTCACATGGTGAAGCAAGGGCAAGGCTGCTGACTCCAATTCAGGGAGGCGTGACTAAAGTCGCAAATCATGCACAGCGGCGTTAAACTGACACAGCAGACAGGAAGATATAGCATCAGCCTTATTTTGTGAACACACACACACACACACACACACACACACACACACACACACACACGGTAACCTGACCCCTTCTAATTGGATAAATGGGAGGTTTGGGACGCGTTAGGTGTTGGTGGGTAGCATGGTATATGGTCTGTTTTCCATTAGTCAGCTGTGATCTGAAAGGTCATGACCAGAGCTTTTCAGGTATCTGTACTACTGGGTATTCATTTTTCTGAAAACTTCTTACTTTCCCTACATTTTAATGCAATATCCGCACTTTCTCATGATATTTATGATATACGCAAGACCAATTTCAACCCTAAACAAACGGGAAAGTAATGCATAAAAAATAATCCCAGGTCTGTCTACTGTTGCATGCTGCACAAAGCAAAATGTCAAGTTAAAATACATAAAACGATAAAAAGCAAGACGGAAATCACATTAAAGGCACGACAAGATGTAACTAGTCAAAAACACGAAGGCTGTGGTTGAGAAAATGAGTGTAACCTGTGTTCTTAGAGATTAAACTGACATAAAAAATGTAAAGAGGATGTGACAAGATGTAACAAAAGCACACCTGCAGTCTTTAATTTGAAGGTTTAGAGGTTATTTTCTTCATAAAATGTATAAAATGTGTGAAATCTGAGCTCTTATTCCGCAAAACTGACATAAAAGATGTAACAAGATGACAACAACGTAAAAAATGGAAACAATGACAAGACTTACTGCGGATGAAAATGAAATGCATAAAAAGACCATTATCTTTGCATGTTACACACAAAATAAGATGAAAATCTCATAGAAGACACAAATATAACATGTAAAAACTGCATCTGTAATCTCTGATTTCATGATATAGAGCTTATATTGTTCATAAAATTCATAAAATGAGTCCACAGTTTTTCATTCAAAATCCAAAGTAGTCTCTAATTTCATAAAGTAATGCTTATTCTGTTTGTAAAATACACAAATGGGCACAATCAGACCCATTCAAGAAGTTAAAAGTGACATAAAGATGGAAAAAGACAAAAACATGCAAATGATGTAACAGGAAGAAAATCGTATTGAAGATTAAAGCATCTCTTGTTGTTGAGATGCAACATGATGAAAACCACATAAACGTCACAAGATGAAAATAATGTAAAATACAAACGACAAAAACCACGTACACAATGTAACAGGTGAGAATGGCTTGAAAAAAAGATGTCAAATGGTGAAAACACCGTAAAAGATGAAGAAACACCACCCCACAAAGATACAACTAATTAAAAATAGTCTCTGATTTGATGATTTAGAACTTATTTTGTAGATAAAAAGAGTTCAGTCTGAGTTCTTATTCTACAACATGAAACTGTCATAAAGACTGAAAAAGACAAAAACACATGAATGATGTAACATGACATGACCGAAGCACTATAAAGGATTAAAACGACTTAAGAGATGCAACAAGACGGAAACCACATCAAAAACATTAACAAGCCAGAACTAGACTTAACAGAAAGCAAAGGAATTCTCATACAAAACCCAGAATTTCCCTTTTAACACACTGAGACCATCTGGGACTAAAATGTCCAATAACTTTTTATTCACTAATCCTGATCATATGCTTTAAAACTTCAGGTAAAGAGCAGTTTCTTAGCTTTTCAGTGATATTACATACGTCTCAACTGGACGTTTAGACACTATAATGTGTTTGTTCATTAATTCATCATAATTTCTTACATTTGAGTAAATAAATGGCTGTAAGTGGCTTAGAAAAGGTTAGATGTGGATAAAAATTAATTTGGAAGTCTGAAACATTAACAACCATTAGGTAACACACTGAAAAAATAGCATCATTAGACAGTATTTTTTCCCTCATAAAGTATGGTTTTATTAATTTTACTGTGCTGATTTTTACATATTGTCTTGTAACACTTTGAGATCTGTCTATCATAAATGCAAAGTGCCTATAAATATACATTATTATTATTATCATCATGTATTCTAAGACAAAATACAATTGATTTTGATGGTTTATAACATGGAAATGGTTAGATATATCAATATAGTTACTATTAAGCACTGGTAAGAGGTCATATATGGACTTTCATTGAATCAGTTGAGTTCTCCTCCAGTGAAAGCACCACCCACTTCTATTGGGAGATTGATCTTCTGCATCAGGACCACAGGACATAGTAGCAGAACCTGACAACCTCGCACATTCAACTTGTTAATAGAATATGCCTGTGAGATACGGGGTCATTGGTCCTATTTGCACTTTTACTGCAGTGCAGATGTTGAACCAGTACTTCTGCTTGTGTACTGACTGTACATGTGCCACCTGTGTTGGTCTGTGATCTGCCGCCCTCTGACTCAGTGGGTTTTCAGCTGTACAAGGGTTATGACAGCAGAGCGAGGCCTGTTCCTCCATCAGCTCCACTCCGAGGGACATTAGGTCAGTGTGCCCCCACCCCTCCCCTCCTTCCTCTCCCCACCGGCTCTGAATTCCCCAATGAACAACACATTCCTCCTTCCCCCGTCGCTCTGTTTATGACACGCCACCCTTTGAAGAAGGCTGTGAGTGTTCGCGTATGTGCAGCGGTGCACGAACATGTGCGCTAGTTGTGTGTTAGCCTTGAGCGACCGAGTCTGGATACATAAATGTTTCATCATGGCACTATCCAACACGGTCCGATTCTGCGGATCGGACACACCTGAGCAGGTACAAAGGCTGTGTACATCTGCACAACAGCTGGTTTTTCCATCAGAGAATCGAGGCCAATTGAATTACACCCAGAGAGGGAGAGCGATGGGTGGAGGAGAAAGCTATGAGTCATCTCCAAACTCGGGATGCGCTCGTTTTTCTTTTTTTTTTCAAAGGCAGCAATGGAGAGACGCAGACGGGGTGTTGAGACGAAGAAAAACAAACGAGTTGCTGTGCTAATTAAAAGAGCCTTGAAGGAGAGGGTGGAGGTGTTAGGGAGTCGGGGGGCGGCGGAGGTCACAACCAGCTGACTCATTCTCTGACGCCCATTTCCTGTGATCGGGGCACTTTGGGAACGGGCAGCGCACTGAAATTAGCTTTATGTAATCCTCAATCCTCCTCCTCTCACACGCAATCATATTATTCATGCACATGTTGAGAATGAATTGAAGTGAATAATGTGCACTTACAGACAAAAAAATTTAAACATGTTCCTAATGAACAATGTGACAAGCATGTCTATGTGTAAGTATGGTGCATAAAATAATAGAAGTTCTAAATATATACAGTACTATGCAAAAATCTACGACTCTATTAAGTTTGTTCTTTCATTTATGCATTTCTGAGTCCCTGTATCAAGATACATACAGTACATCTGTCATGCACAGGAAATACTGAGTATAATATACTACAAGATGATATAGGAAAGCTTCCAGAGTCGATGCAAGAGGGTTCAGGTGGTACTAAATCCAAACAGGGGTCAAACTAAATACTGACTTTAACCTGCAGAAGACATTTACATCTGAATTGCACATATTTCCTGCATTTTGTCATTGTTTTTTTCTTAACAAGAAACTGAGATATAAATATGTAAACTCATTAAAACTCAGAAAAGAACAAAGCCGCTCTTCCCATGTTCTGCACTGCCCACAGTGGGGTGCAGTTCCGCCTGAGAGAAAAAAACTCTGAGTAGTTAATTAAATAATTCATGTAAGGTGCAGTTTGTCATCTTGTCATGGTCATCAGATATGACCCATTTGGACGCTCAGAGGCTCCGTAGTTACCATGGAAACACTGACACCTTCTACAACATTACCAGTAAAACCCATGTGATTTGATAAATAACAGTGATTGTGGACGTATGTTTTTATGCTATTTTAATTATGGATTTTACTTATTTCTTATGTGTTCTAATATAATAACTTGTGTGTATGTCAATTAAATAAAGGAAAATATGTGATTTTCACCGAAATATGCAAAATGCAGAGGATAATAATAACTGGTGATAAATCACTTAGGAAAGAAAAATTCATCTACGCCTTTCTGCAGTAATTCTCTGTCTTTCAGGATTTTATTTGTGGTCATATTAAAGATACATATATATATATATCTTTAACATTATCAAAAACCGTCTGGATTAAGTGTCAGATTAACAAATCAGCTCTAAACATTAAAAGGAGCGATGGGAATAGACACGAATCATTTCAGTAAAGACCAACAAAATCCAACCAGTGCAGTGCAAATTAACATAGCATCTAAGGAGGGTCTGTCTAACCACACAGGTTTAGGTTTGGTGTAGGTTTGACATGCAGGAAACAGCCGCACACATCAAACAGAGGAGATGTTGTGTTCTGTGGTAAACTTCCAAAAACCTAAAATATCTTAAAAAGTCCAACCTGGTCATGGACGGACATCTGGAAACCACTGCGGGCACTGAGGTAAAGTCAGGAGGAGAAAGGTGCATTCCACAGAGGAAATTAAAGATGGTGCATGACACGAAGCAGATGCACAGTCACATTCATCACACTGACTTCTACGATCTACAACACTGCGTTTGAGGTTCGAATGTGTGTGACCTGAAGTTATTTTGTTATATTTCTATGTTTTTTGTTCTTCTGTTTGTTCTCCATATCTGAAAGTCCTACTAATGTAAGTCCTTGAAAGTAATGATTAGATTTTGTACATTTTTGGATGGATTCCTGTGAAAATTTGTGCATGAAACATCCATTTAAAACCACTGTTATGCTAAGAACTCTCTTAAAACTAACTCATTTCATTCTTCTCTTCAAATGTGTCTGATTAAATTATTTAGTCAGTTTGTATTCTTCTGTTTATTCTCTATACATTTATATATGCCACTAATGTAAGTGCTTGAAAACAACAATCAGATTTTATACATTTTTGCTTGTGATGGGTGGATTCCTGTGGAAATTTCTGTACAAAACGCTTAGAGTCCAAAAAAGTCAGTTTAAAACCATTATTATAAAGAGCTGTTAACACTGACTGCATTCTCTTCAAAGGTGTCTAAGTTATTTAGTTATATTTCTATGTTCTTTTGCTTTTCCAGTTGTTCTTTCTGTATTTGACAATCCAATTAATGTAAGCACTTGGAAAAAAAAGATTTTGTACATTTTTGCTTGTGATTAACGAAGGTTGGAGGGATTCCAGTGACACATTTCCGCTAATAAAGCCTAAATAGAGTCTATGAAAACCCATTGTTCTGAAGAGCTGTTAAAACTAAATGTTAAAATTAAGCTATTTAGTTATATTTTTAGGTTTTTTTCTGTCTCTGTTGTTTCTTTATCTGCAAAATCCTGCTAATTTACCTGTAAAAAATGATTAGATTTAGTACGTTTTTGCTTGTGATGGTTGGATTACTGTGGAAATTTCTTCCATGAAAAGCCGGAACCCACTGTTATGAGCAGCTCCGTTCAAATCACCACCACCTTGCCTAGATTACTCCACACTAAAAGAAGTGAATGAATAAAATAGAAACCCTTGGCGTACGCTCTCACACATGTGCACAACACACATATGCACAACACATTGAACGGAAAGGACCATGGAATAGGCAGGAATAACAGACTTCAGAGGTGGGTTTAATTCAAGCCAGTCTATCGTAGCATCGGCTCCACGGTCTGGCCTGTGGCGGCGCTGAATCATAAAGGCTAAGGCTCAGTGCTGTGGAACGGCCGGCAGCTCCAGCCTTCCCCAGTGGCATCTGCAGCGTTTGATGAGAGCGAATTTGAAGTGATCAGCTTTTCGACCACAGTGATGATAAAGAGGCTGATCATAAAGTTTACTGCATTCCGGCGAGAGTCCTGGGAGATGATAGTTGGGCTTTGTTCAACCTGTCAGCTCAGCCATGTGCAGCTGCATCGAGTGTGGTCCTGGTACGCTTTCAGATACACCCGCTGCAAATTGGTACGAAGCAGCCGTCTGCAGTAAAGAGTACCTAGATCTGACACTGCCTCCCTTCCCTGGCCACCCAAGTGTACAGGATGTGAACTAATACCTTACAGTGAGGAATCATTCTCCCCAGAGATAAAAAAAAAGAGCTAATAGATGAGTCTGGAAGTCACCCAAAGGTCTGTCAGTATAGTTAATGCTAACTGACAGGAAAGTCCAAATGGTAAGAGCAACAGGAAGAGGAAACTCTCCCCCACAACATCCTGGATGGCCCGTCTATGTGTGACTGGATATTTTCAGACACAGGTTTTTCAGTCTGTATTTGTACTTCACAGCTGGTATTGACATGGCAGCGTTTTAGTGTCTCCGTACTGACTCAAAAAGTGTCTGTGTTTCAGCTTCAGGGGTGTTTAAAGTGTTTGGGAGCAGCGGTTGGGAAAGTTGTGTTGTTGCGCTGGCAGATATTTACAGTTGGCCTTGAATACTTGTGTCATGGTTGTCTGTCTGCTGCCTGTTTGTTTGTTATTGCCGTCTCACCACATCAGATCTCAGTTAGTTATTCACGCCACTTGAGACCATTTCGCCCCGGCGGAGAAACTGGGGTGGTTTTCCCAACAATCCATGTCTTTCTTCACCTTGTTTTGCCGAGCCCTGTTGAGGTCTTCCTTCCCTTTTAAGTCCCGTAGTCATCTAATGGTCAGAGTTTGAGCACCCAGACATCCTGAGTCACTTATGATGCGGGTTCCTTTCTGTGGGAAAACCTGACCATGTGCGCCGTCCCCGATTGTTCATTGCTCATAAACAGTAGGAGCGCAGCCTGAGATGTAAAATAAACTAGCCGCCACAACATGTCGACACCGCCGTTAACTACCGTGAAAACAACAACCGCACTGGCAGATGAAAGGGCTGCAGCGGGTCACACGACGGCGCTGCCTGTGCACCGCTGTCGCTTTGATAGACAATCCCAGGGCTCTGTCTACTTTTATGAGCTGAACTCTTAGAGCGCTGCCATCTAAGTGTGGCGTGGTGCAGCGCCTGTCGTTAAACTGGTCTTACTGGCCAGTTAAATGAGGAGAAATAGGACCAATGGCCTTGTATCCCACCGATATGTTTCTATCAAGAATCAATAACAAGTTGAATTTAGTCCTGTGGTCCTGATGCAGGAGGTCAATGTCCCAATAGAAGTGGGTGGTACTTTCACCGGAGGAGAACTCAACTAATTAAATCAAAGTCCATATATGACTTCTATCAGTGATCAATAGGAACTATCTCTAACTATTTTGATTTTCATCAGCCATTAAAATATGGCAAATTTTTTAAAATTAAAAAATCTGCATTTCTCAAAACGATCAAATCAGATTCAAATAAAATTTTGTTGATATAGCACCAAATCACAACAAAAGGTAGCACCTTAATTTGGTTAAATTGGTAACCACAGCCAATGTCAGCTGTTCTTCCTAACATTCACCAGTACATACAGACATTGGTAAATGAGGCAAAGTCACCTTCTCAGACCTGTTTTTAACTTGTATTGATGTTCTTTGTAATAGGTTTGGTTCTAGAGTGTTCCATGAGTAAGTGAAGTTGAGTGCTCTTGAGTGTATTTGTGTTTCATGATACTGTTTGACTAGTTTTATTTGCTCTATACTTTGATTATTATTGTATATTATTTTAGGCTTATTGTTTATGTATTTGAACCTATGTTAAGTGTGTTGGAGAATTTTGAAAAGATTCTTTATTATTATTAATATTACTACTATTAATATTATATAAAGTTGGTTTTCCAGAGGTAAACCACTCCTTTAAGGTCCAGGAGTTGAATGTGAACCCACACTAGAACCATCCCAGTACCGGCACTACATTCATGTTGTCTTAAACAGGAGGATTAAATCCTGTCGTCCTTGAAATGAACACTGGAAATCCACTGTTGCCAAAAATAAAGTGAACTGTGACTGGGTAAAATTCCACTGTAAACTGTGTACAGAAGTGGACAGAGCTACCGTGACGTCACCCGTTGGTTTTTGGACGGTTGTTCTGAGGAGTTATGACTGTCACCATGTTGGCGTTTTGGATCCAGAAGCGACCATACCCAGACGAGTGAGTAAGGTTTATTTATGCAGCACTTTCACAGATGAAAATCATGAAAATACAGTCACCGGGGTTGTACTTGAAGATCCATCTGATCCGTGGTTGTTTTCTGTTGGATCCCACGTCCACCAGTTGTGATGGAGTGACATCACAGGGCGACTCAGAGCATTTGGGGGTGGTCGCTGTCTATAAATATCAGAGCCAGGGTGTTCCTCTTCACCCACCAGTATGCTACAACCTTTTCACCCAGACGTTTACAGCCTTTTGATTCACTGTGTCTATTTTACATCCCTCGCAGTCTGACATACTTTATCTATCTACATTCCTCTCTGAGAGCGTCTGTCTTTTTCCCTCTACAGCTCTCAGACGTTGGTCTATTTGCCTGAATTCCTCATTTCCTGTTTGGGGTGTGTATCCGAATCCCTTGTTCTTGTGCCCAACACACATCAAACACGGAAGCTGTAGAAAATGACAAAAAGAGGCAGAACGGACGATACGCAGAAAGCATACAAATGAGGCCATGATGGCAAAATAGATGTGAATGGGAGAGGGAGGTGTCTGGAGAAACTTAGGATGAACACAACAGAGCAGAGTGGAGGGGAAAATCCTGACTGATGACACGACACAGACACAGTGAAAGCAAAACAGAGTAGGAAATACAAAGTGGCTAATTATCATACAATCCACAGATACGGCCAAATAAGGCCAGACTCGTGCCAAAGGCTGAGCTCACACTGCAACAGCGTTTTTCATCCTAATTTAATTTTAAGGAATCTATGTTTTCACTTCCCCCAGTAATTTGTTTTTATTTATTCTAATTATCTGTTTAGACAGTCATTTTCTAAATTTCCTTTAACAAGGCTGTGGTGCCACTCTATCACGGGGGAGGGGGGGGTTGACGAGTACGAGCCATTAAAACAACCCCCAACCCCAAGTCAGGGAGTGATTCCAATTAATCTGTGTGTGGCCTCGCACCAAGTGGAGAAAGAGTTTTAGTGGATAATGCAACAGCCTTATGGGGGATGTGGTACTTAACATTTCAACATTAAAACATCTGGAAATACAGTATATGAGCTTATGTTATATATTATTTGACATTAGGTGAAATATTTCATCTCACATGGAATTTTATTCAATGTATTGCTGGGTTTGTTAGCCTTAGCTGTGAAATTTTCATTTATTTAGACGTACAACTAAATTTATTTGGTTTATAATTCAGTTTTTGGCTATTATTTATAACTGAATGACTACCTATTTGGTTTTACTTTGATTTTACTATAACATTGATTCACCAGTAAAACCCATGGAGTTGGATCAATGACAGTGGATGGACACACTGGGTTTATGTTCAGTTAATGATATATTTTACTGAAAAATATATCATTGGTTTCTGAAAAACTTCCTCTGAAAGAACCCATTATTTATTAATGATCCCATTTTGGGCAAAGCAACTTTATTCTTGAAAAATTAAAAACAAACATAATTTTGCCTGTAATTCTATTCTGTTTCAGTTTAAGTGGTCTTCACTGTCATTACTTTTTTCTTTCTTTTTGAGTTTTAGAAAGCAGGCTTTATTACTTTACCCACTACCTACTGAGAGACTTCTATAGCAGTAGAAATGATCAGTGGTGCATTTAATTATCATATGGGCCTATAAGAAAAGGAAACGTCCATACTGGAGGTTTAAAGAGTCATTTCTCTTCTGTTTTAACCCATAAAGACTTTTGTATCAGTTCCAAAATGAATTTTTCTCTTTATATAACCTTTCTTAAGTGATTTATCACCATTTATTATAATATTATCCTCTGTATTTTTACATTTCACTATAAATCATGCATTTTCCTATCTTAATTTCCTTCCCTATTTCATGTAGATGTTGATGAAAACTCAGAGTAAATCCAAAGGTTATTATATCACAACAGAGAAAACTGAAAAAAAAATTACTTTTTCAGTAAAATATATTATTAACTGAACATAAACCCAGTGTGTCCATCCACTGTCATTGATCCAACTCCATGGGTT